>WSTV01000192.1:0-45903 GCA_019632285.1 Tulasnella sp. 332
TGGGATCGAATCCTCTTGAGCTTTCCCGCCACAGATTCTGCACATTTGCAAACCCTGCGAAGTCCATGTTTGCAGCGCTCAGCACCGCAAAGCCTTCAGCCATCACAGCGTCGCCTAGCTTGAACTCGGCGCCAACCAAACTCCTCAACTTTTGTAACAACGATAACGAGGATGTGACGGTCTTCCTACGGGATGTCAAGAGGATCGCTCACACGCAAGGCCGACAGGCCGATGACAAGTGGCTGGTCGAATACGTTGAACTTTGTCTGGCTGGAGAGGCGCTGAGGTGGTTCAGTGAGCTCGACGATGAGGTGGCTGGGTCTTGGAAGCCCTTGCGTCGTGCGTTCCTACAACGCTTCAAATCACCGAGGGTCGTTTCGGAGCTATCACCAGCGGCGCCTCCTGGTGCATCGTGGCAGCTAGCATCTGTCGTACCCTACCCAGCCAATGATCTGGTCCCCCAGAGCCCGCCTAAGCACAATTCATCCTTCAAAGTAAGTCATGCCATTCTCGGTCCGTGCATATGTGGTACCCTGTATTCACTTTTTTTTTTTTCTTTTTTCTTTCTTTTTACCGTGTCGAGATTTTCCTGAGTGGTGATAGTGGAAAGTGTTCCGAAAGCTTTCGACTGTTGGGATTCGGGTCATCCTAAACTCTTGTTTCTGGCCGTTTTCAGCTGTTGGAAAGTCAGCGTTGGTTAATCGTTTCGTCGAAGGAACCTGGGACGCAATGATTAAATACACAGCCGGGGCTGAGTTTCGTACAAAGACGATGCAGGTGGATGAGAGACAGATCGAGCTGCAATTGGTAAGCTCTGGATCCCAGCATCGTATCCTTAGTGTATCGACATTCACACTGAGATCATGGCTCTTGCTTCTATCGAAGTGGAGCACTGGGCGGAATGAGCGTTTCATGGCCATTAGCACTTCGTATTATAAAGGAAGTCAGGGCATTATGATACTGTACGATGTGACCAATAGGCCTTCCTTCCAAAGTAAGAGCTACAGCTTTCTTGCTATTATAACACTACTATGCAATCAACCATATATTTACATTGATTGTCCCGAAATGCTTGAATTTTAGATGTCAGCAAGTGGAAGGCGGAGATTGACAAATACGCCGAAGACGCAGTGACGATGTTGATCGCAAACAAGTGCGAAGACCCGACGAGGCGTGCCGTTCCTCGGGAGGAGGGAATTCAGATGGCTCAGAAACTTAGAGTCCATTTTGCGGAGATGAGTGTCAAAGCCACCGAAGGAGTGGAAGAGGCGTTCACTTTCTTGATCAGGTAAGCAGTCAAGGCAGGCCTGTAATGATCGAAGGCTAAAGATGAACTATTTTTCTGGATTGAAACAAATCAGGGCCATGGCAAGTAAGAATCCCACTAGTTGAGAGGATACATAGAGGTTGAAAGAGTCATGCATGCGATGTGTTTCCATGTCTCGCATTCTAGGCTTCGTCTTTCTCTCGGTACCAGGTGTTATGATCGTATTTGGTATGAACATACTCAAAGGATATAATACGTACCACGAACTGCCTCCACACATTGAATGCCAGCAGCTGTGAATCAGCCACTATGAGACCGAGAGGATTTCGGTTTACTTCTAATCCACACTCAATCCATTTCAAAACGTGAGAGGAGATGGTTCACGTAAAGAAAAACCCAAAGAGCTTAAATCGTCTCGAGCGACCTGCTGACAAATTCAGGGTGGATGTTGTCAACCATGTTCACATCATTCAACACCACAAAGTCTTCGGCTATCCAAGCGCTGCCCAGCTCAAACTCGGCGCCAACCAAACTCCTCAACTTTTGCGGCAACGATAACGAGGATGTGACGATCTTCCTTCGGGACGTGAAGCGGCTTGCTCATACTCAAGGCCGGCAGGACGACGACAAGTGGCTGGTCGATTATGTCGAGCTCTGTCTAGCTGGAGAGGCGCTGAGGTGGTTCAGCGAGCTCGATGACGAGGTAGTCAGGCTTTGGAAGTCTCTGCGTCGTGCCTTTCTCCAACGCTTTAAGCCTCCCACGGCCCCTCTGGAACCTCCAACAGCGGTTCCTCCAACAGTGAAGTCGAGACCAGCATCGATTGTACCATTTCCGGCTGAACCCAGTGACTTAGTCCCTCCAAACTCGCCGAAACCCGCACCAATCCTAGTGAAAGTGAGTCTTCTGCCTGCCTAAGTATGTTGACCTTATCACCTCCACACGTCGCTTAGTCTGATGCTATCTAGCTGGTTGTGATCGGAGATACAGGTAAGCCATGGAGTCTTGATTTATCGTATTCCTTCTTCTCTTGTACTGATGTCGGTGCTCACTCTATGTATCCAGCTGTTGGAAAGACAGACTTGGTAACCCGTTACTGCACTGGGACATGGGTTAAGCCGGGAACTGCGACAGTCGGGATAGATTTTAAGATCAAGACGATACAAGTAGGTGGCGCGCCGGTCAAGTTACAAATTGTGAGACGTTGTCTAGTGGTCTGCTCCATGGTCCCCTCAGTCCTGATCCGATAACTTTGGTCAAGTGGGATACCGCGGGGGCTGAGCGGTTCAGACATATCATTACATCTTATTTCAATAGTGCCATGGGCATCTTGATGGTCTACGATGTGACCAGCCACTCGTCTTTCATCAGTCAGGCCATGATTAAACATCAACTTGTGTTGGCCATCTTACTCATGACTCGCATCTGATCATCCCAGATACTGCTACATGGGCCTCAAATATAGATCATCACGCATCGAGAGGCGTGGTGAAGATACTTGTTGGCAACAAGTGCGATTTGTCGGAGAGGCGAATCGTCACTCGAGAGCAAGGGGTTCACAAGGCTCAGGGCTTGGGAATGCATTTTGTGGAGACGAGCGGTAAGACAGGTGAAAATGTCGAAGAGGTGTTTGCCTTCCTTGCTGCGTAGGTCACATCAACCAATGGCCTCTGAGTCGCCCACACTAAAGCTCTCTATCAAACGACACAGAACCATCATCAATAAAACTATTGATGTTTGATATACGACGAAGAACTGGGAGAATTGTCAGGCACTGCAGGGCGAAGATTTCCATTAGACCCGAATTCCCATGAGGTAGTTCGACCCAGTCACTCATGTAGATAGAGCAACCCCTATAGATTCCTTCGCAGCCGGAGGCGGTTATATGGCCCGTGGTGAAAGTCTCAACGCTTCTGAGACCAGGGAATAAGGGTTCCGTGGCGTAGCTGGGACTCCAGAACGACTGGTGCATCCTTGTGAGTGTATACCCTCAAACCAATAACCACAGAGTTATCGTCGCCTTCCTTGATCTGGTCATACAAAAAATTAAGGGCATGAACCGTCAGCATGGATAATCTCCGCATGGAAACCGCCTGCCACGGACCGTATCTATCAACTTTTGTCTGTCACTGGGAGTGTCGAATTCAACGAATCTGTGGGAAGCATCGTGTACGTCGCCCAATGCGTGGCACGCGGAGCACAAGTCGTAATCACGACACGACGTACTGTGTACATGAAATCAAGGAAAGTGAGCGAATGACTTATTTCGCAGATAAGTCGATTGGTGAGCTTACTGTGTGCAGTGGTAGAGTACTCCAGTAATGGGGCTTTGGTCGCATCCATCGCAGCGGATTCTAGTGTGAACTACGGGCTTGTCATCTGGTTTTGCCACTTCCGTAACAGCACTATCCTTTGGTGGAGTATCAGTGATAGCCGCCTCCGAGGTTGCCCGGTGCTTTGCCGATGTTGCTTTCCGTTGTCTGCGAGCTTCTCGCGCTTGGGCCGCAGATCTCTGGTACAATTCGACTTCGAGATCTGACAAGTTCACACCAGTGTACGTATCAGGTGCTATGCAGAGAGCATCGCCGAAGGCACTGAAAGAGTGGAGGCTGATAAGCAATGCTGATAGTCAAGAATGCTCAATAAGGACTTGCGAAGAGTTAAAATCTGGATGCGTGACCGAAGTGGATCAGCAAGGTACTCCCCAGTTAAGAGATGATGATAACGTACTAGAAGCTATTGATGCACTCGCAGCTCGTTGAGCAAGAGCTCGCGATAGCTTTCTAGACTCCCATGTTGCAACTCCAGTGGTATAGTAATCCTACAAGAAGACCGATGGTCTTTCAATGTCACAACAGTCGTTGCCCGCAGAGAGCCTGTCTCACCTTCTGACGCTCAAGCCATTGATCAAGTCGAGCCTATAAACGAGGAAAAATACAGCATAAAGCCTGGAGCTTCTGTGCTTGAGACGTCGAAATTGGTAACGGCGAACTCACATGAACTACATAGTCCCCTGCCTCGAGCTCTATTTCTAAATGAACACTTCGACCGCCATATACGGCATGCTGCGATGTACCTTGTGGCTCTTTTCTGCCTCTTTGGTATAGCACAAAGTCGAGTGCCCACACGGAGTACCCAGAGATCGCAGCAAAGAATCGAGAGTCCTCTTTAGCTAAGACGATAACCGCAGGGGTCTTCCTTGGGACAGAGATCGTGACTGGACAAGCGCGACGGACGACATATTTAGCTGTGAGACAAACAGGCTTTTTAAACTCCACAAACACTCACATGACACGTCTCCGTGGTTGAAAGCGCAAGGCCAGGTTCGACTGGTAGCCTTGACCCATTCCTGCGTGAGAGTCCATGACGGATTAAAGAGCCTGGAATGTTCGATGATCGTGAAAAAGCTGAGGAAGTGGTGGTCTATATCATAGACGCATGATTAGCGAACATCTGCCACTCTCTCACCCGAAACGCAAAAAGTTATGATCTCACATTCCATTAGAAACTGACCACCCTCCCCAAATTTGTGACCCATAACATCCAGGACATCCATCCACTCTGACGTCCATTCCATGCTTCCATCGGACCATGGCCCAGAGTATTGTGCGCTGCCCCACGGGTTTCTCAATAGAACAAAGCGCTTGCCGCGAACCTCCCTGGCTCGAAGAACACTGTAGGCGTGCAACGTACACAAGCCTTCCACGTAGTTCAATGGGGTTTCCCCCTTCCTCTCTGGGTTTAGCTGAACAATGTGGCAGGAGAATAGTCGGTCTTCCGCCTGAAGAACATTGGACCAGAAATCTTCATAGTCCAGGATATCCTGTATACAGCAATATGGCAGAGTCAGTCGATGAATGGGAGGACAATTTATTCAAGTTGGAGACCATACTTTCGAATGGATCAAGTGGGAGACGCCGCTTCGTGCCAGATAAGAGGGTCAGAACACAGTGACAGACGAACGCACCCGTCTAACTCGAACCTACCCTGTTAGATCCTCGATCGCTTCAGCAGCAAATCCCCCTGATAGACTTTGGTAGTCGCCATGCAGCTTCGCATACGCCTTTTCGATCAAGGGGCTGGGTACGCATCATTATTAAAGACAAGCAATGTTAGTGACAGGAACTACTCACACCCAGGTCTCGTTCTCAGTGGTAGATTGACCAAAAAAGAGGTTGTATCCGCCCTTTCGTGCGAGGCGATTGTACTATATCGAAAGAACCTATTTAAGGTTGCTTCACTTCTCCATTGGGGAGCTATGCTCACCCTCTCTTTATCTTCGTGATATATTTTCTTCTCCCTTGCTGTCAGCTCTTCATATTTTGGGCTGTTCGTGAAGAGGAGACTGATGAGTTGGGGCGTGTGTTAGCTAGTGGCAGAACGACTCTGCGCAGAGTACGCACTCATCGATTATGACATCAACCCAGCCACAATCTCTGAAGAAAATAAACCCGTATACTCCTACAGCTTCGTCGCGCTGAGTCAAATTCAGAGGGAATGATGAGTTGCGCTATAACCATTCTATACCAAAAAGGCTCCGTACCTCGACACAAATCTTTTCCACTAGGCCTGTGTCGGACAGCGTGGATAATGCCGCAAGGAACCAGCAGTCCCCGCAGCTTCCCTGAGCAATATCTGTGGAGCTAGGGCCACCAATGAAGAATCGCGGTTTGTCGAACACTTCGTGGACGCGAAGGACATCGGCAGGGTAGTACTTTGCATCCTTGGCAGTGTCTACCGAGTGTAAGCAATCGTTCTTGTCTTCCTCGATGTCGAACTCAATGTCTCTATCAAGGATGGATGTTGTGAGGATTGTGCCTTGAAGGTTCGCTCGATACAGCTTACACGCACCTGAATCTCCGGTTACGGCTACGACATTCCTTTGCTATACGCAGAACCTTCTCCCGGCATCTCTGTGTAGCCTGTTCGAGTCCTGCGGCAACAAGCAGAGCTGGAGATTGTTTCCCAAATTCTATAGGAGCAGTCTCAGTCGACTCGTCGGGATGACTGACAGCTGCCATTGTTGCTATGTGGTTGTTCCGGGAGGTCATGGAAGGAGTATGAAATGGGCACTAGTGGCATGGACGTTGAATTGCTGGGTAGATAGGAAGGAATTATGTAGTCCTCGTTGAGTTGGCGGGGTTTAGGTATCCATCTTGATTTTGACTCAGCAAGCTCAGATTCTGTACAACACCAGAATGCTGCCATAATTGGGTTGTCATTAGCATGAGATGAGTCAGATTATGGCGCGGTGGAAGATTCCGACCTAAACCGCATAATGTTCACGGCGTAGAAAGGCCGGGTGTCCATTTTACTCCTTTGGCGGGACGAACGCATGGCTGGAATCTTCCCGCAGCGACAGGGTGTCCACTATATATCAATCTGCTGTGGCCAGTCTCAAATGTTTGACTCTTGACTGATGTCATTGCACTTATCCATCAGCGATCATCTCTCGAGGTTCCTAGGAATGATCTTTCTCCGGTACTTCAAACCCCAACCTATTATGAGTCTTGGAACCGCATTACACGAGACAAAACGCTCAGGAACTTTTGTATCACCGGAACATTCGACGCGGACAACCTGCTCAATTTTGTGGTTGCCACACACCATCAGGCTTAAAAAAGCCAGATCAAGCCCCCCGGACGTCATCATTGATGGAAGGCTAGGCATCATGATACCAGGGCGTTCCAAAGCTTTGTTAATCATCAAACAATCATGATCCCAAGCTTCTACTGCCGTTCGATCCTCCTTACTGCCACATCCAACGTAGTCCCTAGAGCTGCAGGTCTCCTATACCTACAGCAGGTTGAGAGACAACCAATCTTTACGCTAGGTACGCTCGTCACGGGAGTCGCATCCAAGGCTGTCAGCACCACGAATTTCTGCTCTTTTAGGGCTCTTGGAGCCACCTTCTGATGATTCGTGGCGCCGCACACCTCTAGGCTCACTGGGCAGCGACAAGTCGTTCCTCATACTCACACAGGAAGCTCTGCTACTCCAGTCGCTCCTTGCAGGTCCGTGGAAGACGTCAACTTGGGGTACCCCTTCAGGCTCTCAGAACGCCTGTTGTAGCAGCTGCGTCCGCCTCACAACAAGGGCCTCCAGTTGGGCTTCATCGAGCGTCTTAACAGTCCGGCGCGAGCGGCTATATCATTCTTAGGAGAGATTCAGCTTACGTTCAGATCGGGCAAATGATCACCGTGGTGTCTTGGCTGTCAGATAATTGGTGCAACCTTTTGTACTTGTCGTGATAAACCGCGTATACCGTCGTGTGGTGATGAGCCTGCTTCTGACACAAGTTGTTCCCGTTGTTCGGTCCTCAGATAGTCGCCAATAAACATATTTCTTCGCCGTCCCAGTCCTATTCACGCTGAAGTTAAACCTCTAGCATGACACAACAACACGCCCGAGGTCCCCAGTCTGAGCGGAACACAACAACTGTCGTTCTTGTTCCCTCGGCTTCAGACCTGACAAGCTCAGAATGGCTTGCGACTTCCTCACTGATAGATGAAGTCGTATCTGTGTCAGGAAGACGATATCAGAGCCGTCTCCGGAACGGAATCTAGGGGAGGAACTACCTGGAGAGCAAGTGGGGAATGGCTGAAAGCTGCGGGCCGTATCTGTGAGACAGAGAAGAGGAGAATAAGCCTACATTGAAATACCAAGGATCAACGGGTGACAGGGCTGACCTCGCGGCGTTATCATACAACTCAAACACAGGAATCGCTAGTAGTTTCATGTTCTTTGGAACAGCAAGGACCTCTAAATAAATGAAAAAGAGAATGCAGAGGTTTTAATGCCGCGATTCTCTGGTATAACAAAGGAGTGGCCACTCACTCTTCTCCGGCATTTGAACCAAGAACAACTTCTTGCATTCTTTTGGCTTCGTGATATGTGCCGGAATAAAAGGGTACTGTTTGGGAAAAATAGATTGGTTAGAATTCAGTGCTTGGGTTTACGGTGTGGACGGGGAGAACAGCAACCAAATCACGCACCATGAATGTCTCGAAGTTAGGTCTCCACCATTGTGCCAAGCAGTCCCCGATTTCCCAGTCACCCCCTGCGCCTTTTACATCCAGAGGAGCCAACCGCTCATTCAATCTCGATTTAAGACCGTTCGTCTCGTCTTCTCCAGGTCTGAGGTAATCACCAGGCCTGGCAAAAAAAGAACAGAAAAGAAAAGGATAGGGCGAACATCAGTAATTCAGGACGCCTATTGCGACGCTAAGATAGACTTACAGTTTAAAGAAAGCATTTGCAATCTGCAGCATGAGAACATGCGGGTGTCCATGGTCGTGCACTAGGAGAATACCCTCGACCGTCCGACGCATACCGAAGTCTTCATAGTTGTTTTGGAGACGTTGAAGACGCGCTGAGACGGAAGGATCCTCCTCAGGTTGAGCTTCTTTTGTGCTGAGATAGATATGGTCAGAGAAGGCACCAGATTCGTGTTCATAAGGGTGTCACCTGAAAGTGAAGTTTGAGAGTGGATACCTGACGAGCAACAAGACCAGACTTCAGTGCTATGCCTTTTACATCCAGGAAGCGTGGAGCATACTGACAGTGCTATAGTGTTTGACATGTCCCTGGCTGCTTTAGGAAGTCGGGGATGGTGGACGGAGGTTTCGAAACTAGCGCCGATTGTAGATGGGTAGTTTGCGTTGAAATCGTAGCTGACTTCCGACCCTTCATGGACGTAGACCAAGATCAGCTCGCGATAGACATACCTGAGACACCCATCGCGCGGCTGATACGCGCTTGGACAGATGAGCGTCATGCTCCAGATTTGCTCACCTTCCAGGGCGATTTGATGGACGGGGTCTTGCAAAGGTTGCATGAACAGGTGTGCACCATTCTTCCATTACACTTTGAAACCCAGCCCATATTGCTTGATGCTACACATCGAAACTCATCTGACGCGTTCCGTATGTTATACGTGCAGTAGGCAGTGATGGTGACGCATCTCCGATCGGATCCAAATACAACTGAGGAGGAACACCTTCGATTGACGCTGGTCCGAACAGACATGGAACGCGTCAAGTTCATGGTGAGGAGCTATGTGCGAGTCAGACTACACAAGGTACGCCTCTCTTCTGTGTCATCGCTGTCATAGCGTCCACTGAGGAATTCTGATGTCTTACAAGATTGAGACCTTCGCGCCTCACATCATGGCAAGCCCGCTGATGCAAGGAAAGCTGTCTGTTGCCGAGCTTATACACGCGCAAAGGTATTCATATATCTCAGCCAGATTATGTTTCAGTGAATCTTGACTTCGGGTTGTTTAGATATCAGGCTGTCTTGGCATCTCACTTTCATGCATCAGTCCTGGACGCGCTCCCAATCTCTACGCATGCGTTGGACCAGCGCTTCCCTGATGGAACGTCGATGAGTATGAAGAAAGTATTGCCTTCACGTCCTTACCTCTTGCTGAATCTTTGCCTCCTCCAAGTTGCCCAGCCAGACAAAAACCAAGCTGTGTTCATCCATGCCCGTGTCTTATGTCCGAATGTTAAGTTACCAGAGTAGGTCCTATCACCGCCTTATTACACAAGCATCCACTGATTACCTCACACAAAAGTGGGGATAGCATCGACCTAGAGCGTGGCTCAATTCATTTGCTACGATATCAAACTATCGAACACCTACTGTCCAGAGGAGAGGTTTGCCTTGTATAGTAAGTAGGTCGCGGGGCCCCTGGTTACTCTTATGCCAATTGGAGGTTCACTGCGATGTACTGTAAGAATGAGAAACTTAACAGGCCCCGCCAACGCTTCGAGCTTTGAGGCGGTAACCGTACAAGCCTTGAAAGGCCCGGAGCAGGTCCTAGGTGAAAGGTCGGTGACTGAGTCTTATCTTCAACCTGTCAATCTGTGTCATTCGCTATGCCATGAGACCCACCTTGTTTCCCCAAGGGGTGGTCCGCTTCCGTATTCGGGCTAAGGGTTCAGCAGCTGTCTTGACCCTCCTAAATATTGGCAACCTTTATCTTCCGAATGGGATCCAGAACGAAGGCAGCTGATTATCAGTGGCTGGGTGATGTTGATGTCTCGGCTGTCTCGGCAAGGTCGCTCTCGGAGTCGGAGATGGAGGTGAGTTGAGGCATTCGGGCGCCAAAAGTCCAACACCCTCCTTCAAATACGAATCACTTTGGGCGTGCTTTGGCGGCGCGACGTTCCGATCTGAGGATGAAGAGCTCCAATTGTTGCTGTATAGACTGTCATTTCGGGTTGAGCTTGACTCGATTAAAGGACCCCTCCTGTTTCTACGGTCAAAGACGTCCATTTCTCTCCGTTGGACCGATTGAACAACGAAATTGCCCGAGCCTTCATGCGGGCTGATCTCACCCGGTTTCCCCAAACATTCCAGATTATGCCAATCTGGCATTCGGGAGGACAACGGACATTCTCGCCATCAACCGTGATGGCGAATAAGGAACACCTTGCAGCAGAATGTTTACATGGGGGCACTCTCTTGTGAAGACCTGTATGATCAACTGTCGCCTACTGTAGATCAATACGTGTGCCGATTCGATCATAGGAGGTGACGATACAGCCTTTGACTCTTGAATGCGTTAGAGCGCTAGATTAATGCCTCGCCCTCAGCGTCTACCATCCACGATAAGAAGGACCTCGTCTCTATAAAATAGCCTGTGTTTACCCTACTCAGAAACGACATCTCTCCAATCCCCTCTAATGCTCTCCTCCATTCTTATCCTCGGTCTTGCAGCGTTCACCTCAGCCCATCCACTCGCAAATAACTCAGTACCTCACTCCAAACGCGCCACGACCAATGCTGTCTATGCCCATTTCATCGTGAGCGCTACCATGTCCTCCACAATGAATCCATGACCGACCCTATGAATCTAGGTCGGAAATGTTGGTAACTACCAGCAGGCTGACTGGCAGAACGATTTCACGCTGGCACAAGCGACAGGTAAGCCATGGTTATAATCATCCTCCAATTCACACATTTATGACCGCCTTTCTTGTAGGGATTGATGGGTTTGCACGTTAGTCTCATCGTTAGTCCTACAAACACTCCGCTCACAACAACATTGTAATCCTGTGAAGTGAACATCGGCCTCGACTCATGGACTGCGACCCAGCTTTCATATGCCTATACTGTTGCGAATCAAGTTGGCTTCAAGCTGTTCATCTCATTTGACTTTGCTGTGTCGCCCGGCTTCAGTGACTACGTCAATCAAATTGTCCCAATCCTCGGAGCCTGTGAGTATCTTTGCTGCTCAGTGTCACCTGTTTTACACGTCGTTAAATGTCTATTCTTCTTAGACCTTCCCAACGGTGCATCTGCCCAATATGCCGGAAAACCTATCGTGTCAACATTTTCGGGCGATACCTTCACTAGCTGGCCTGCAGTTCGAGCGCTGGTCCCATCCTTTGAGCTTATTCCCTTCGTTCAAGCCGCAAATATTGCTGCCGTTGGCGCCGATGGGCGAGTCTTCGCACGCTAAGCTCTACGCTCTACGCTGCCTTACCAATCTTTACTTTAGTGCACTCCAATGGAACTCGTGGCCGAGCAGCAACAACGCGCCCATTGACAGCACGATGACAACGGCGGGGGATACGTATTATCAACAAGAACTGGCAGGAAAGCCCTACATGGCCGGAGTTTCGCCCTGGTTCTACACGCATGTGAGTTTCCTCGGTCTTCCAGCGGACACTTATCTTATGATAAACTGACGATACATTTGAACGACCAGTATTCTCCTTCGTCATTTAATAAGAACTGGCTTTATCTTTCCGACACACTTCTCATCGACCGGTGGAATGAGATGCTCGGCACCGTGAAGCCGCAACTGATCGAGTTACTGACTTGGGTGAGTCGTATTTGTCGTTGGCCACCATCGCACGAGCTAACCGTATCCAATGTTTTAGAATGACTTCGGCGAGAGTCACTACATTGGCCCTTTGCATCCCACAAACACGGCTGTATACGCTGGTGACGCGGGCACATGGGTTACAGGAGTCAGCCTACATTTCCGATGATCTGCGATATGCCTGGAACTGATTCTCTGCTTTATAGATGCCTCATGATGGTTGGCGTCGAATTATTCAATCCTACATCACCGCTTATAAGACTGGTGCTGCTCCTGTGCCTGGAGTGAATATTTAGATTTTGTTTTGCTTTCGTGTGACTTCATGTCTAACAAAATTATTTCTTAGACGAGCGGCGAATCTGTCGTTATGTGGTACCGCCCAAACCCGAAGGGGCTTGTGTGCAGTGACTCTCTTGGGCCGCCAGCGGGATACACCTATCCGTCGGACTCAGTGTGGGCGGCAGCGATCCTCAAAAGCTCTGCGACACTTCAGATTTGTTCCGGAGGAACATGTGCGTCTGAAGTCCTAGCTGCCGGTATCAACTACTTTTCTGGTGCGTTTCTGCTATCCTTGACTACCAAGGATTGCCTGCCTGACCCGTTATCTGTAGGACCGTTTGGGTCGGGTAACCCAACGTTCCTCCTTACTCGGGCTGGCGCCACTCTGTTGTCCGGAACAGGGGCCTTGGCCATCAACACTGTCAGCTGCACGACATACAACTTTAACGCTTATGTTCAAGCTTGGCCTTAGGAAGTCCACTAGGGATATTAGAGACGGATGAGGACTTTTTACTAGATCCATAATGTATATACCATCATTTTACCTCAGGCGACGTATATAGATGCAATATATTCTCAGAAATATGTTACGTCCCAATGGGGAGCTTTACGCTTGAAGATTCTCTAAATCCGGTAGCTCCGTAAGATGATTGGCACGTGAGGTGAAGGTTGAGCCAAACAAGATCGCGTCCTATATCTCCCCACCTCCCTCATCCACCGGTTTCTCATTCACCACCGCTTCACCCCACTTTATTAACGACATGGCTGACCGCTGTATGGGGGTGCAACACTGGTCTCTTAATATCACCACTAAACTCGCCAACGACCCCACTCGACCCGCCTTCAAGGAGTTCGTTCAAGTCCACGGATTCCTATTCCTCGAAGAGTTCCTGGAGGATGCCTTGAAAGGACCAAAGGATCAGTGAGGAGCTAAGAGGTCTTATACTCCAATGGGAGGTCATTCCTGATATGCGGTGCTCTCTTGTACTAGGACTGTCGTCGACCTCGCCAAAACCCCAGGTCGGAGAAAGGATGTTCCGAAGACCACTCGGGCAGCTGCTGTAGCCATGGCTGCCTCTCAGAAGAAGATCAAAGCTCTCAACTTCTCTATGGAGGTGAGCGATGGCTCTTCAAACATTGTTCCCGTTCGAACTGGGACTGACGAGAACCACGGCGCTCAGACCGACAAAGAGAATCACCCGACAGCTCAGGCCTCTACTTCTCAGAATGCGCTACAAATCTCTCCCGTCAAGAGGCAGAAGGGAAAGGAGAAAGAGGCTAGGGTGGATGGTGACGGCCATGGTGGAGATGAGAGTTGGGCAAGACCATTGCAGCAGAAAGTGGCCTTCGCATCCGTTCAAGAGAAGTCCGGCGTCAATCAGGTTGCCGTGACCCCAGTTGCCGCCGTTCCTCGATCCACATCTCCAGATCCAAAGGCTGTGCAACCATCACAAGGCGCATCGATAGTCCAGCATGTCGCTGAGGACACAGCAGAGGCTCTCGAAACTGTGGCGGAAGCACCGGTTTCACTTACCAACAAGTCTGAGTCCCAAGGGTTGTCAGTCATTGTCGAAGACGACGATGTGGACTTGACGATGATACCATCAGACTCGCAACCCCAGGAGTCTACCCCCACACGGAGTGAAACTCCGGTCTCAGAAACCGTCTCGGCGCCTGTCGCGACGAGCACATCTATTAAACCTCGCGATGACGATGTAGGCTCATCATTAACCTCCATCCCACCTGCTCTGGTTCAAGAACCGTCCACCGAGGCACCCATACTTTCAGTCACGATCGAAGCGTCTCAAGAATGCTCACGCTCTCCTGCCCAGCGTCCAGATGCAATCGCACCCGGCGCCCCTCACTCCCTCGACCAGCTCCTTCAAGCTTCCTCCGCGCCCATTGCGTCTCGACCTGTCTCAGGTCCGTCGACTTCACCTTCGATACCTGCCTTGGCGATAAGCGATGGTGCACGAACACATGTGGCTGCAGCCGCGGTCCCCATGCAACCCGCTGTCCAGGTAAAAGTCGCGGCAGATCATTCAGTCCCCATCAACCAACCAGGATCATCGGCCGTTCCTTTGACGCGTGCCTCTACGGTGCCCAATCTCAATCTCTTCAACCACGATGCGGCTGCACTACCCCAGCAACAGCCTCATGTTCGCAGTTCGTGGCTTAGGGAAGCCTTGTTGCCCGCCGCACCGAAACAGAGCATGGGCGCCGCATTGATCGCTCAGGCGAAGAAAAGCATGGGTGTTCGGCCCTCTGGCATGGGGATTGGGATGGCCCGTGCTTCTGGAGTCAAGCGGAAGTCTGATTCTGTCGACTTCGAAGATAGACGCGAAGAGAGAAAGAGCAAAGCGTTCAAGACGAGTTATTATGGAGGAGCAAAGACTTCGGAGGTTCCTAATCCTGTTATAGGAGGACATAGCGCCACGAAGGTGATAGGAAACCTCGTAACCGAAAAGCCTAGGCCGGTGGAGCAGCAGCCGGAAGACGAGACGTACAACGGGATGACTGATTTTGAGGTCGAAGTCGGGGGCGATGAGGATGAGGATGAAGACAAGACGACATTGAGCAAGCTAGCTGAGGCAATCCGGGAGGAGAACAACAAGCGTCTCGCGAAAAGCACCGCTCTACAACATGGGGAGACTGTCAACGAAGGACCCCATGAGTCTTCGTCGAAGAAAGCACCGCACTATCCTGTTGATATCGACCTCACTGGCCGGTTCAACTTTAACGTCCCCTCCCTGGAATCGACTAGTCCTGCTCCCGGAGTCGTCAAATTGACGGAGCCTCAGGATATCAAAGTGGCCGGTCCATCTGAGCTGCACGTCTTGACGATACCCGCACCTTCAGACCAACAGAAACGCTCATTATCCCACGAACGGCTGAGCATCAGTGAGCTTGTAAGCTCATCCCAATCGAACACCTGGACAAAGACCAAGCAGGTGGATAAGCCTGTGGCAGTAGCAACTGGGGGGAAACCTTTCGCCCTTTTGATCGAGAGTGTAGCGTCTACCACGACCCCAGAAAACTCACCGCCAAGGGCCGTTTCCGCCATAGCTCGCTCCACCTCTGACCAAGTCCAAGCGACTACGACGACGACAACAACGGTCGTTCGAGAGCAGGTTGTGAAAGGGGTTAGGAGTGCTGAAGAGCGGCCATTGTTCCCAGAAAGGGGAAAGGCAGCTGCAGCCGCCGCGGGCAGCGCCAACAAGGACGTAACTTATAGTGAGCTGTCTCAGTGGGAGGAGATGATGTTTGGCTTGAGTTCCAAGAAGGTGCAGCCTTTGCCGGTATCAACGAACGCGGAGCAATCTCGAATTCCGGCCCAACATCCTGCCAACGCCCCATTACCCGCGCGTATCGCCCAGCGAGCAGCTCCCGGTTCCTCCACAGCCGCTTCAGCTCCCAGAACCGTCCACAGCCCCAGCCATACCCTTTCGTCCAACTCGTATCCCTTTGACGTGCTTCCCCAGGCTCGCGCTGCTGCTACCCAGCCATATGACCAGCTTCCGCTGTCCAGGCAGGCGACGTTCGCCTCCCAGACCTCTACACAGTCGAGCTTTGCGGACTCCATCTTCGCGACGTCTCAGCCCATCGCTAGAACATTTGCCCACAACTCCGAGATGGATCCCTTTTCACAGGCCTCGACCCAACCGACAGAATATGTCCCTTCGCAGGACATCAAAGAGAATACGGCTCCGCAGCTCAAAGGCAAAGGACAGGAAATCATACCACCCGCAGAGGTTCCATCTGTAGCCCGTCCGCCGACTGGGCCATATGGTCCTAACATCTTCTCCAACGACGGGGAAGACGATGAAGTGGATGCTGCGATGGATGCTGATGGTAGCAGCTCAGAAACGGACGACGATGTGAGTGACTACCGTTCCTCGGTCCTTAGTTCCGCGAGCTGCCACGACTTCGACTAGCTGACCGTCTGTTTTGTGGTGTACTCTCAGGAGCCTGCACAAGGGGACATCACCGCTAGCGCATCGATGACAGGTCTTCTTGGATCTGCCGCCAACTTCGTGGTCAAGGCATTTGGGGGTTCGGCGAAGAAGCCTACCAAAGCGGATCAGCTGAAAGTTCTCAACGCCGCTGCGACTGCCAAGAAGGTGAGTACTATGAACCTAACGATCAACGGGAAATTTAGTTGATCCTTCATCGTTCCTATTGCTGTAGGACCAGGAGGAGAAGGAAAGGAAGAAAACGCGTACAAAGGAGCTAATGGAGCAACGTCGTCTCGCGGCAGCCCAAAAGAAGGTCGAGGACGAGAAAACAAAGCAAGCGGATCTGGAAAGGAAGAAGAAAGAAGAAAGTGAAAAGAGGAAGCGGGAGCGTGATGAGATGAACATATCGAAGATTGGCAATAAGGGGAAAGGGGTACGTCATGGGAAGGAGGCAGACTATTGTATATGCGCTGACTTTTTGGGTGATCTCATTCTATAGCCAGAGGATGAGCCAGCGAAGAAGCGCAAGATCACGGTTGAGATGGACAAGCGACCTCTCAAGAAGGCGCCTTCGAAGGATAAGTTGAATGCCTCGTTCCAAGCTTCGGCTGCTCCCGCTCCTGGCCCAACCGCTACTCGCGCTGCGCCGCCACGTCCTCAGTCTCAGCAGGCGCAGTATGCATCATCATTGCAGCCACTTGCCAAGACCTTGGTCAAGAAACCGAGCGGCATCTTGGCTTCGTCGTCTCAACCCATAACCAGCTCAAGTGCACCGTCGGGACCGTCGTTCAGCAAATTGCCACCATCTTTCCAGCGGCCTTCAGCTAGCGTAAAGCTTGTTGGCGCGGCTGGGCCGTCGGGCTCCGCTCCTGCTCCCAATGGCGCTAAACCAGCTCCGAAGTCCCCCGATCGACCGCCTACGAAAGCGAACGGGCAGCAGGACAAGCAGCAGCCGTCACAAGCTCTCAGGGCGGATATGCAGGCGCGTGTTCAAGCTCAACTTGCAGCGAAGAACAGAGATGCAGCATTGGCCAGCGAGCAAATCGAGCTGCCGGACATCAATAGCGAGTGAGTTTCGGGACCCTCTCTCTCTGCCGAAACGCGTTCGTGTAACTTGCCGATCCACTGACATGACAATTGTAGATACGAGAATTCGGATGACGAAGAACGGAACAAGGCCACGCTTCCAGACTGGGCCCATTCGCCAGTGCTGCGTCAACAGCTGATCGACCAGAGCACGATCGATCCCGAGGAGTACTTCGGAGCGATTCCGGAGCTGAAGATGGAAGAGATCTTCAAGAAGACGCGTGTCAGCAAGTTCCGAGCGAGGACATCCTCAGCCAACTGGAATGGCGCGGACAAGTTGACTCTATTGGAGAGGGAAGAATACGCGAGGAGTATGGGGTATCTCAAGTAGGATGTCTACCACTTATCACCTTCCCTGTCATCATCATCATCATCATCATCATCATCATGCGATTCTACCGGCTAGGCTTTTCCATGTCGCTTTCACCATGCATCTCCGCTATCTTGTATACTGTCTGTAAATATATGGCAATCACATTCAAAGTATGCAATAGTGAATGCGCTGGGGACCTGGTCCCCATTTAGGATTGGTACCTTGCAAGGGACAGTGCCGTGAGAACTGATCAAGGGTACTGCCGGATCTGCACTAGGGATGCAGTGCACATGGGACATGAATAGCTCGGCGAAGACTCGGTTGGGGGTTGCTTGAGAGAGAGTGGTAGGTTAATCGTGTGGCCTTGAAGTGTGGTAGGATATGTCATAAAAGGTTGTTCTCTTCGCAGACACCGCCTAATATCACGTCCGGCGACGCTCAGCCGCGTTACCCCGGAATCGATTCAGCTGGAATCCTCAGCCGCTTCTGAGGCGCAGCCACTCCGCACGAGATTGAAGTTGATATTGGTACTGTACCCCGACAAGCAGGTAGTACGGCACGCTTCTGTGGGTCGTTTGTGCTACCCAACCCTACGCATGCATATGGCTCGTCCCGCCCTTGTGCGCCTAGCGACGTTCAGGCTGGCTCGAGTAGACTAGGTTGCTACTGTCGCACAAGTTTAGCACCCCGTTGCTACCAACGAGTTCAATATTTGTCGGGTACAAACTGGCCAACGGTTGACAGTCGATGAGCGCTTAAGCCTTACGTAAATGCTACGATCCTGCCTAATTTTGGGCCCCTCGAGCCGATCCTTACCAAATTGGGTTGAATTCCGGGTTAAAAATGAGCGGATAAGCAAACTCGCGTGGCAACGGCCCCCCGATTATTCTCGCCGCGGCTGCTTCCCCGCTGCGGAAATTTGCTGGCCTGAACAACCACACTGCCACCCACCCAACTTCCATCCCGGTTGCGATTTCCATCAAATTGACTGCCAGCGCTGTCAACTTCACTCTCGTTCATACCTTCCCCTCTCCTTCACATTCCTTTTGATTTTTCTGAGTGAATGTTCCGAACCACCTCTAACCAACGCCTCCCGGGGCAGAACAAATATCCGAATGGAGAGTCTTTCTGGCAACGTCGGATCGCCTGCCTGCCTTTCCTCACCTTCAAACTGCTCGCCTTCATCGTCGTCGCCGTCGTCATCATTGTTGTCGCAGTGGCAGTAGGTGTCACCTTGGGAACGAAGCATAAAGCTGTCACCAACGCTGTCTATGCGCACTTTGTGGTACGTCTCTCTTAGCTTCTTTTCCCCTTGGATTTTCCCACCAGCAATGAGCGCTCAAAAGTCATCCTTAGGTTGGCTTCGTCGCCAACTATACACAGGCTGACTGGACCAATGATATGACTCTCGCCAAGCAGACCGGCATTGACGGGTTTGCTCGTGAGTTTTTTTTTCTTTCGATTTTTTTTCTTCTCTCCGTGCGGCATGAGTGCTAAACCCCGGTTCCCTAATGTGTAACATTTTCCCTTGTTCACCAGTGAACATTGGCACCGATTCTTGGACGGATACGCAGCTGTCATACGCGTACACTGTCGCTAACCAGATTGGAGACTTCAAGCTCTTCATCTCATTCGATTTTCAAGCTGCCCCTGGTTTCAGCGACTACAACAACGAGATCGTACCTCGCCTCAAGTCATGTAAGACACCCCCAAACGCGACGCAGAAATAAAATAAAAATAAACTATTTGAAGATGACTGATGCATGTACTTTCTAGACCTGCCGAACCCTGCTGCGGCTCTGTACAATGGAGGCAATCCCATGGTTTCGACCTTTTCGAGCGACGCCTTTTCCGACTGGAAAGCCGTTCGCAGTCAGGTTCAGGACTTTGAGCTCATTCCTTTCGTCCAGCCGGCTAACATCGCTAGCACCGATGCCGATGGGTAAGCTGAGAGTGTTTTAGATCATGAAGCATTGGAGTCTGACCAAGCTATCAATCCATCCGTTCCACAGCGCTTTCCAGTGGAATTCGTGGCCTAGCAATAACAATACTCCGATTGATAGCACGATGACGACCGCCGGCGATTCGTATTATCAGCAGGTCCTGCATGGCAAGCCATACATGGCTGGAGTATCACCTTGGTTCTTTGCTCATGTACGTATATCGCGAATGGTTGAGCGTATCCTGGAACCTCCTTATTGAATCCGTTCCCTCTTGCCTTTCGGTCACTTAGTACTCGAACACGTCGTACAATAAGAACTACCTGTACCTCTCTGATACGCTTCTTATCGACCGTTGGAACGAGATGATCAATAACGTGAAGCCGCATCTCATCGAGCTCCAGACTTGGGTATGCGCTCATTTTATTGATCTGCTCCGCTTTGATGGCGTTCGATCACTCATCATTCACTCCAATGTGTAGAATGACTTCAGCGAGAGCCATTACTTCGGACCACTCCACCCAGAAAACCCGTCCGTGTATGAAGGAGATGCCGCCACTTGGGTTGACAACGTACGTGGCAGAATCTGACATCGCCTAAAGCTCTCTCACTAATACACCGCCCATATTTGTATACCCAACAGATGCCCCATGATGGCTGGCGTCGCATTCATCAGGCATACATCACCGCTTACAAGAACGGCACCGCTCCAGGACCCGGGGTAAGTCTTTTTTTGTGGCTCCTCCCCCGAATCTTTATCTTCTTTCATCCAAATCAGGGCGCTCTGTTTAACTGATCGTTGGGATTCTGATTCCGGGCAGAATAATCCTGAATCCGTCGTCATGTGGTACCGCCCGAACCCCAAGGCCCTCACTTGCACGGACCCGCTAGAACCCCCGACCGGATCCACGTTCCCTGCGGATGCCGTCTTCGCTGCAGCGATCCTAAGCTCTCCTGCGACGCTCTCCGTCTGCGCTGGCGGGCAGTGCACTTCGTCCAACGTGCAAGCGGGTGTCACTCAGGTGTCAGGTTAGTCCTTTTAAGCGCTCTTTGCACTCCCCACAGCCATCAGAAACTAAAATGTCTTGAAATCCTACATCTACAGGTCCTTTCGGAGCAGGCCAGCCCTCGTTCACTCTCACCCGTAGTGGCTCCACCGTTCTATCTGGCACGGCTGGTCTGGCCATCAACACTGCCAACTGCACCACGTACAACTTCAACGCCTATGTCCAAGCTTGGCCATGAAAGAGTGTCAAAAAAAAAACCTCTTTCTCTCTCTCTGTTTTTTCTTTTCTTTTCTTTCCGCATACTCTCTCCAGTGTTCGTTCGATCCGTTCGATAAGGTTAGGTTATATCCCAGGTGGAAGAGACTTTTGTCGTCTTGGCCTTTTTTCCATCTTGGATGTGTATTGGCAAAGATACGTGGCTTGTGGCTTGGACGTTATTAGATTATTATAGAGTGTGTTGTTCACCAGTAATTTATTGTAATCTCGTCGTAGTCTTTACCAATATACATGGGAGGCTCCCTGTCTTTTGGTATGGCATCGCTATTATGCGCTGTGATTGAGCGAGGCGTCGAGAAACAATCCAAGGTGTTTCCAACATGGACTGGGATGGATGAGATTCTGATCCTGACCACCGACACCACCACCTTACCTTAATTAAGCTCACCTTTTAACTTTAACTCGCATCCAAGTCATGGGTAATGATGGAGGAAGCATCCCTGACAGGCGAGACTTGGTGAAGAACAAGCCCAAGGTCAGCTTCTATCACAACGCGTTCACACTCAGGCGCTGACACTACACATGCATCATTTAGGCGGAACAAGCAGATAGAAACAACCAGACCATCGCTGCATGGTTCTTCTGCGCTCTTTCCAAGGTGCGCACCCTGTGTGTATACTCGTACTTGAAGCGAGAATGAAATGCTAACATGCTGCTTTTCAACTATATCAGCGTCCTTTGCAAGAGCCTGTGGTTTCATGTGCACTTGGGAAGATCTACAATAGAGATGCCGTCTTAGAGTACCTTTTGGACAAGAATGCTTATGGCGACGGTGGTGATATATGCGGGCATATCAAGTCCCGCAAGGTAAATACAATCTACTTCGTTAATAACCTTCTTCACTTGGCGCATTTCTGACCATAGGCACATCTATTGCGTAGGACATCAAAACTCTCAAACTAACTCCTAATCCATCCTCCGACCCTGCTTCCGATGAAGCTTTCCAACACGCCCCGTTCATTTGCCCCCTCACTCTTAAGGAGATGTCTGGTTCACTCCCGTTCGTTTACCTCACCACATGCGGTTGTGTTTTCTCCGCGGCCGGACTGAAAGCCATCTCATCACCATCAACCACAACTTTACGCACCGTCACGCCGCCGCCATCATCACCAACAACCGAATCCTCCAGATCCCCCAACTCATCGACTAGCCTTGCGACAGAACCGTGTCCTCAATGTGCCAAACCGTTCAGTCGGTCAAATGATGTGCGAACCCTCAATCCCGGCCCCGAGGAGCAGGAACTGATGAGAGAGAGGATGATCATGGCTGCGGCGGAGGCCAAGCTCGCCAAGCAGGCGTCGAAGAAGCGGAAGGCTGGTGACAACGCTGTGGTTGATCCATCAGACCCGTCTTCCGAGGCGCATGTGAAACGATCCAAGACGGTCTTATCTGACGCAACAACAAGTGTGCCAATACTGCAGCCAATGATGAACCCGTCAATAAGCTCTGTGGCGCGAAAGGTTACTGCAGAGCTGGCTGAGGAGGAGAAGAAACGAAAAGCGAATATGAGTAGTGCGGTCAGGAGCTTATACGAACCCAAGGATGGAAAGAAGAGGAAGGAGACTTTTATGACCATGGGGACGTTTACGAGGGTGAGTTCTTGCGTCATGCCAAATTCTGCTCATGAGCGTGTTTTAATGATGCCTTTGTTCTCGTGAACTCAGTATGCTTGAGCAATTAATGTCGTATGGAGTCTATTTCCCCTTGTACTTGTACAGGTCTGTTAACCCAGATTCTTGTAGTATGGATCGAGCATTGCGTTGCTGCGCAGCGTTGCTGATGACGAATAACCCCAAGATTGGAAAATTCGGATGACAGCTACCCTATCTCGGGATAACTATATCGATGCGGTCCATAGTGTGCTGCTCAGGATGCATCTGTCTTTATCCATCTAAGTGTGCCACTTCAATCGTCTTGGCCGACCCCCCATAGCCAGTGGGAACGAGAACACGCGATGACTCATGCTTCAGGTTCAGTCAATGGATGGATTGGGGATGTATTAACAGCCCACCCAGCATTAGACAGGGAAATACTGTAAGCTTCAAACGGTGCGGAAACATTGGATTTGGTAGAAGTGGTCCGCTCAGAAGAACGTGTTGCTGGGCGCGAACTTGGGATCGGTGTCCTGGACCTGTCCCTTGCTCAGGTCGAAGTAAACGATGCTGTCGAGATCATCATCCCTGAGACCCCACACCGCCGTCTTCGCAGCTCCCTCTTGCTGTCCGAACGCCATGCCGCACAGGACTTGATAGGCCTTTAGGACGTATAGTGAAAGAATATTTAGAAAAGCGACCGTTGCTACAAGTATTCCTGGACACTTACATTAACCTGGAGGTTCGCGTTGGCCCACTTGTCGACGCAGTGCTTGAACGCGAAGATCTGTGTCTTGTCGAAGTGCGCCTTGCCCTGCCTGATGATATCTCCGCTGTCTGTGTACTTGCCCTGGATGATTTGGTACATAGAGTTGGGCATCTGCAGGAACCTGTTAAGATGTCACAATCAGACGCCGGCCGCGTAATAGGGCGATGCTGGAAGGCTAACGATTTAGGCGGAATGAGGCCCGTGGCCTGATGTAACAAATTCGGTGCAGACCTCGCCGCGATCGCTGCGACTTCTTCGGTGCTACGGGTCCTGCACAAGATACGCCACTGTTGCGTCAGATCTTCATCCCTGAGGTCGACCTTGACTTGGACATGGTTGTCCGCCGAGCTACAGGAAACATCGTGTTAGCTTTCCAATAGAGACCAAAAAAAGCAAGTTTTCGTTTACTTCTTGGCCAGTTTCATGAAGCCTTTCGCGGTGTTGTCCTCCCTCATCATAAGGTTCTGGATTCTAAGGTTGCATCATCCTATCATCAGACTTGGATGCCTCACAGGCGCCAATATATCATCCTTACCTGCAAAGACCCGACTTGCCCTGCCAAAAGAGCCACTGCTGAGCCGAGGATCCATCTGAGTTAGCGACCGTCACCTTATCCGATCTGCCAAGAGTTGGAAGGGTTTTATCATAAGATGCGGAGGCTGCAGTGTCCGATGAGTTCGATGAGCTTACTCTTCAGTAGTAGTGAGATACTTGTTGGTTCGGATGTTGATAATGTAGAAACAGTTTGGCCTATCCGGATTTCCGACATTCAGGGTGTACCAGTACTGATTGCAAAAGCCTTCAGTATCGACCTTGTCGTGGCTCATGACCGAGTTCGGGGGTTTGAAATCGCCCCCTGCGACAAAAACCGGTTTCATCAGTTCCTAGCTTCTGGTAGATGATTCGAAAACGATACGAACCGTTGATCAAATCGACCATGGTCTTCGTCGCCGCGTTCCTAAGCAGGTAGACGCCAGTGGTGGGCTTGAATTCAATATCGCTCATGGTGATGGAGGGTTTAGAGGCGAGACTGGATGTAATGTGAGGAGAGGGTTATGAGAGATGGTGGTAACAATCGACCGGTTGGCATGGCCCTTATATACCCCACTCGAGAGCCCATCGAGCAATAGCAGAGCCTCGGAAGGATGGGTTCCCTAGTTTGCTACCAGAAGCTTGCGCATCCGCCGAATGGTTTCCCTAGTCGAGCCAAGGGTAACAAGCCACAAGATTGAGCATCCTGATTGATTTTTTATACAATTGGAAGCTCCGCATCTCTTCGATTCGGAGTTCGGCGAGATTGAGCTCCGGGAGGCCTTTATCAATATCATCAGTGATAAGCGCTGACTTCGTTCCTTGGCACGCACCTACAAGGCGAAGGCCGTACCAACGGACACTTCAGAATGGACTAGATGTCAAGATCACTTCATCGGCAGCATGAGAAAAACAAATCGTAGCCAGATGAGTACGTGATCAGCTCTTCCTCGTCGCAGCTGTGAATGTTAGAGACGGTAAGCGCTGATCCGGAGCACTAAATCCGTGGCAGAGATTCGATGGATTGAGCTTCCAATAATCTCATTAAATGTAAGAACCATGATCTTCATCAGATTGGGCTCCCGAAGGTTGGAAATACGCATGTGGTGCCCACTATAAGTGATCAATTACGATTAGCAACCCAGTATCCCGAGGTCACATACCACATCTTGTCAACGATATCGATGAAGTTTGTCGCTTAGGCCCGCTGTGTAGCCACCACGAGTATGTAGAGGCCTTGGGCACCAGTCTATACTATCGGGCAATAAGTCAGCAACGGTTCGGCTCGTAATGCTACCCAAGGCTGACGGTTTCGCTTTTTTCTTTCCTTGTGAGAGCGGTGGGGAACTCGCTAACCGAGCGAACCGGAGGTGGTACGCGTTGTCGTGTACAGGATCTCCAGTCCTAAGAAAAGGCTGACGGTACTAGTCTCAGAAATATGACATAGTCTTATTCGAAGCATGGCATAGGGTCGCGTTTCTCATAAAGTAAGTAGAACGAATTAGGCCTTTTGTCTTTCGTCATCCTGTGACAAGATGCGAGACAATAGTGCCGGAACGGGTGATGATTCAGACTTCAAGAATGTATTGCAGTAGGCGGGGAACATTTTCTGCGTTTAGAAGAACGTGTTGCTGGGCGCGAACTTGGGATCGTTGTTCTGGATTTGCCCCTTGCTCAAGTCAAAGTAGGCGATGCTGTTAAGATCATCGTCCCTGAGACCCCAGACCGCCGTCTTCGCAGCTCCCTCCTGTTGTCCGAAAGCCAAGCCAGCCAGGATTTGGAAGGCCTGTGAGATGTACATCGGGCAAATGGTTAGAGATATATCATGTTCCACAGGCGCGCTTCCTTCGACACGTACAGTAACCTGGAGGTTGGCGTTGGCCCACTTGTCGACGCAGTGCTTGAACGCGAAGATCTGCGTCTTGTCAAATTGCGCCTTTCCCTGCTTAATGATGTCCCCGCTGTCCGTGTACTTTCCCTGGATGATTTGATACATGATGTTGGGCATCTGCAGGAACCTGTTGTAATAGTTCACAATCAGACGTTGGCAACTGGACTATATGGTGCTGTGCTAACGATTTCGGTGGAATGAGGCCCGTTGCGTGCTGCAACAAATTAGGCGCAGACTTCGCTGCGATCGCTGCGACTTCCTCGGTGCTGCGGGTCCTGCAGATGACACGCCATTGTTGGGTTAGATTGTCATCCTTGAGGTCGACCTTGACTTGGATAAAGTTATCCGCCGAACTGCAAAATGCATGTTAGCATACATGATATCATAGCGAAAGACAACTCTCGCTCACTTTGAGGCCAGTTTCAAGTAGCCCTTCGCGTCGTTATCATCCCTCAGCGCAAGGTTCTGGATCCTACGACAGCATCCTATCATCAGACTCAAATGCCATAGACGCGATGGAACGTCATTCCTACCTGCAAAGGTCCGACTTGCCCTGCCAGAAGAGCCACTGTTGAGCCGAAGTGCCATTCGGACTGGCGACCGTCACATTACTCGATCTAGAGTGTAGGGGAGTGTGTTTGTCATCAAACAAAGATGGTACAGTGTGCGATAAGCTTACTCTTCGACCGTGGTCAGATACCTATTTGTCCGGATATTGATAATGTAGTAACAATTCGGCTTGTCTGCATCGCCGCAGTTCAAGGTGTACCAGTATTGGTTACGGAAGCTCTCAGTCTCAACCTTTTCATAGCCCTGGACCGCGTTGGGAGGATTGTGATCACCACCTGTGGCACGACGGATTATGCAGTACTTAGTTTTCGACATTATCGAGGCGGTCACCTCAACAACACAAAAACGACACGAACCGTTGATCAGATCCACCATGGTCTTGGTCGCAGCATTCCTGAGGAGGTAGACGCCTGTGGCGGGCTTGTATTCCTTGTCGCTCATGATGAAAGTGGATTTTTGGATAAGACTAGATGCGATGTGGGTAGTGGAGTATCGAGGGATGATGATAGACAAATGACCTGCTGAGAGTGCCCTTATATACCCTGCTCGCGCCTCCTATCCTCTCGGGAGCCCATGAGGCGGCTCGATCAACTAGAAACAGAGCGCAGCCCTTGAAAGAACGGCATTTACCTAGGACGATAATCGTGGACCGGGAATTTGGCCCGACAGCTCGAGAGTGCTTGGCCCTGTGAACCATCTTCCGTCTTAGGCTTGCCTCATGATCAGATGAAGCAGAAGAAACATCGGGAGTATAGCCCACTATCAGAAGCTTACCCATTTGGCATCGAATGGTCCCCTAAGTGCCTAAAGTCGGTCAGGGGTGCAGCAAGCCACACATATTGTGCGTCCTGATTGACTAGCTCCATGAGGGAATTGGAGGTTCGCATTCCCCCGTATCATCGATTCGCACTGGGTCCTGTGATGTTGAGCTCCGAGAGGCCTTCATCTAACCCATCAGTGATAACGTTGCTTGGCACTGCAGAGTTAACCTGAGTGTCAAGGTGCATTTCTTCGACACCCTGAGCGAAACGCATCGCAGCCCGATGACAGCCCGATGAACTGCTCCTTGTCGCAGCTGTGGACGTTGAAGAGTGTTGATATGGTCAAAGCACAGATCTGCGCTGATTTGGGGCGCTAAATCCGTGACAGAGATCCGACAGATTGAGCTCCCAACAGCTTCCTTCGCTAAATACAAATAGGAGGATCATCCTCACCATCAGATTGAGCTCCCGAACCAAGGAAGATAGAAATTCCATGCCGTGCATTCCACTGCAGATGATCAATTACGATTGGCAACGGCCCCAGTATTCTGAGGTCTCATTCTGTCAATCACTGCATCGCCTTCTGGCTAACGGTATCGATGCAAGTGATTACCTACAGCCAAAGATCGATAAGATTATTGCTTGGCCCAGGCATGTGGTGATCAGCGCTAGGGGCCTGAAACACCAAACAAGGTATGTCTTGCAGCAGTGAGCCGTGACGACTTACCTGATGTCGCTGAGTCAGGCCAGATGGTCCTTGGACCTACGCTATATACTAGATAATGCATTACTAATAACAAATATGGCGAAAGTAGAGTATGAGAAGGGAACAGTTCCGGAGCTTTCCTCGAAAAGAGAAGGCAGAAAGAAGACCGGTATCGTCTCAGAGCTACATACATCAATGGGAAGCTTCTGTCACCCGTACCAATCTTGTTTGATACCCTATGGGCCATGCTCAGCGATCGATAATAGGTCGTGCGCCACAGGAATGGTGATGATACTGCGAGTGCCGACATATCGAAAAAAGCTCGAGCAACCTCACTGGGAAAACGATGACAGACAAGTTCGTTAGTATCCAGTAGGTTTTAAAAAGCAATCGAGGTACCTCGCGCTTCCCATATATGCATTGATATTTTTTTGAAAAATCTTGGACCAATATCCTACGGAGCTTCCAGAACAGTTGTTAGACGTCTCCATGTGTTCAGACTCTAATCGACATAGAACGTGCAGTCCAGAAATTCTCTCAATCTTCGCGAAGGTCGCTGGACCCATCCTACTACTCCACAATACTTCGAGAATCTCCAAGGCAACCACTGGTTTCTCTGGGGTGCTGGACGCTTCCTTGCGGCCTCGTACTGTTGTATAAGTGACCTAGCACCACGTAATCCGCTCCTTTCAATGTTAAGGTGCTTCAAGGTTGGACATAACCACCTCCCTTCATCTTCCCTCGCTGCGGGCAAGACAACGCCACGACCAGCCCACTTCCAGCCATTACATGTAGATCTGGCCACATACGGGTAGTCTCGATTCGTGGCAACGACCTGAGGAAATCCGACTCGTTAATGAACGAGGAGCTGGTGTCTTGCATGATGTGGTTGAACGTAACTTTGGTCGTTGTATGGCTGAGGACGTCCTTTAATGTGCTGATGGCCCAGTTGGCCAGCACGGAGTCTGCATGCTTCACAACTGCGAATTACCGAGTGCGATGGTCGTCGCGAAACCGCAACACCGTTACAATTAGATCAAAGGTAAAGTTGATAAGGGTCCCGGAGCCGAAAGCTGATCTAGTGGCCGGCGTGATGTCGTCATGCATGCAGAGGCATGCAATGATTGGGCCATGTCGTTCCGATGAGAAAGGTGGTACAGTTGGGAGATGTGAGCAGGACTAAAAGGCCGACGATCGTGACCGGCATGAGATCTTTGATGCGCAGATCCACGAGAGAGCGAATTAGGCTGGGCTCGGGGTGTTTGGGAAGTCGTGACGGGTATTCGGAGAACGTTGATTCGTCGAGTACCAGGCCTTCGGGCACCGCACATTTACGGAGCGCGACCGTCAGTTCTCCCGAGGCCAAGTCGATGCCCCTCAGAGAGAGCCTACGTAGACGTGTAAAGAGGTTGGTGTCCCAGTTTCAAACTCCAGGCCCACGAGGGTCAGATCTTCTAACTTCGGGGCCATCCCTCCTGATAGATCCAGCCGTGCCACCATGCTATCTGTCGCTGCCCCTATCGTACATGTCCTGAGCTCCGGTGCGTCCTTTTCGAGGTCTCTGACATGCAATACCGCTCCTTTAGCATCGGCCAACGGAGCTCCCTCTCACCGCTCAACTTGCGTCAAGACCTCCTTCCAGAACAGAGATGCTTTTTCGATCATGGACACCATGATGGGGCGGGAGCCTGATCGCCTTAGCGCCGCTGACCAGATCGAAGGGTGAGAAGAGAGGCAAATCAAGCCCAAAATTCAGGGAAGTTTAGTATGATGTCCCTCCAGCCTCTTAAGACTTGTGCGAGGAGACGAAGTGTGGCGAAATATTCGTCAGCGGTGCTCCGGAGCTCGAGTGGCAGGACGAGGACCAAAATTTCTGATCACAATTTCCATAGGGAGCTGAGAGAATCCGTCTCGCAAATTGTGGTCGTGGCTGTAATCTCTAGGAGCCATGTCAACCTGCGGAGACATTTACTCGACTGGGCTCGGAAGTTGTGTGAAAGGTGGGATTCGTTTCGAACGAGTTAGGATGGTCCTGGGCAGAACTTCACCGTCGTCGCCATCAGGAACGGTGATAGTTTGGCAACAACGGTGCAGTCTATCAAAAAGGACGCTGCAGCTCACGTCAGAAGCATTGAATTTCGAATTCAAAGACTCGGCTTGATATTTCCGGCCGCACCAACGGCTATAGTATCAATCGGTATTGGTGTCTGGACACGTTCTGTGATCCAGGGTCTGTAATGGTTTCTCGTTGTACCAATCTAAGCTTCAAGTTATCTCATCGATATTGATACTATCAAGAACCGTAGGCTTCGAATACACCGCTCGTTGCCGTCGCCAATCTTGGCATGCACCTTCTCAGCTTCCTTGCTGCAGGACCGTGGTGCCCCGCCCTGTCGGATACAGAATTCAGCTGGGAGTGACCGAATTTCGGGCAATCACTCACTCGAATGTTCTACTTCATCACGCCACAGCAACTTGGAGGGCCATAGCCCTTGACGAGAGAGCTGATCGAATGGTCATCTCATGTTTCGCTCATACCGCCGAGGGAGCGCGCCTTGATTGTGACCCGGGCTAATTTTGCTGTGTTTGCCGATGCTTGTCGCTGATGGCGCTGATCGAGGTGACTTGGGACCCAAGCTTCGGTGTGATCAGTAATATCGATATCGTTCTCAGAATCTAGTACGAGTGAAGCACATCACACTAGGGATGCAGGCCTTTAATTCACCAAGGAGTCACTGGACCAAGATGCTAAATTTTTGCATCACAATTTGTCTCCTTCACCCAGGCCGAAGTTGGCGCTCAGTAAGCCTCTGGGAGGCAGGCAAAGCTTCTGATAGCAAGCCTCAACGCTTCCTATGCTTCATCTAGCCATGCGGCTGGCCATGATGAGATGATGATGTTCGGGCAACACTTTCCTTGGCGAGAACTACTATTTCGAATATATCCAATCCTTCCGGGGGCATCGCTTTATTAGATCTCGGGCTCTGCGTATTATCGATAACGCTTCTTCTTGGGATGAACAGGGTATGAGGCCCTGTCATCAGATGATTGCCTGTCTTCATTCCTCGATAACCCACTCCTCGAGTCCTATCCAGTCCTATCCGCATATCTTTCATCATTATAAGCGACAGAGAATACAACCCCGCGCTTGGCGTTTACTTGCTCAGGAATGCTGCGACCAGGACCACGGTTGACTTGATCAACGGTCTGTCACTTCTTAGATCGCCTTCGTAGGCTTACGACCGATGATGACATGATCTTACTTGCCACAGCCGGAGAGTGGACCCACCAAAATGCGGTCCACGGCTATGAGAAGGTGAAGACTGGCAGCTTCCGCAACCAGTACTAGTACATCAAACGCTGGCAACGAGGACAGGCCCAACGCCCACTATGCTATCAATGTATGAACAAGGAAATATCTGATTATCTTCGATGTGTAAGCTCTTCTGACGTCAAACCTTCACGTTTCGTAACAGAGACCCACCCTCTCTGCAAATCGAGTGATGTGATGCTTCCCGGGGAAATTACCGACGAGGATGTCTGGAAGGTTCAGCAGTGGGCTTTTCTGGGAGGGCAAGTTGGGCCTTTGCAGGTAACGTTAATGTATTCCGTCGCTCTTATGGCACTTCGAATCTAATAGTAGATTTTGTAGTAGGATTCCGAACCTTGCGCTGAATGAGGACAATGCAGCTGTTAGTCTTCTAGCACTTGATTTTCCTGCTGTCAGCGCCCGATCTGCAATACGCATAAACAGGTGCTTGTAGACGCCAGAATTCATATACCAGTTCATTCAGGGTAAGGCGTGTTTCGACAAGACGCAAATTTTCGCGTTCAAGCACTGCGTCTACAAGTGGTCCAATGCGAGCCTCCAAGTTTACGTACGTTTTTCAGAACATGCGGCGTATGAAGCACTTCCAACAATCCATTTAAAACAATCCCCCATGCGTCACACAGAGCTTCCAAATCCTGGTCGGCTTGGCGCCCGGGCAGCATGAGGGAGCTGTGAAGACGGCAGTCTGGAGTCTCAGGGATGACGATCTTAACAGCCTCGTCTACTTCGCTCTAAGGAAGTGACAGGTTCATAGTACCTATCTGAGGTTCACGCCCAGCGGCGTCTTCTTCTGAACTTGTTACATGTACTCCGCCAAACTTTTCTGCTTTCTCTTGAAGTTTGTAGCGTGGATTCGCCCAGTGCGGAGTGCCCTTGGTGTACGAGCCGTTCTCACATTTCAATTCATTCGTTCATGTTGCCATGGTCTGTACATCCGTTGTCATCTGCTGGTCCATCTTGAATAGCAACCTCCCAGAGAACGCGTGGCGCATGAACATGTCGCGAGGCGGGGCGAATGAAGGACCCGCCGACGGAGAGGCGTCAAGCCCATTTGGCAGCCGTTGAGGGCACATGGGTATACAATGGTTCACTGGAAGGATAGTCTGGCATCACGGGAGACAAGTTAACACAAGGGATGTCACAGAGAGGCCATCGAGAGGGGATGAGATACGTAAGGCTACCTGGGAGAGTAGGTTTTCTGTCCTTCAATTGAAACGATCCACCATTAGCGCAATATATATTGCCCATATCGTACATTCTTCCGAAGTCGTCTCGGGCTGAACTAGAGGTGCGCTCTAATATATATTGTATGAAAGCGGTGGGGAACTCGTCAAACGAGCGAACGGGAGGCGGCGGTGCGCTCTAATATATAATATAGTGGTGCACGCTGTCTGGATACACGTCGACAGTGGATGATCCAATCAAAATAAACAAATAGAAAACTAGGGGGTTGTCGGTTGTGCTGACATGCACCTGAGTGTAGATTTGCCACCGCTACAGCAGCTCGAGAGCTATAAACATGGAAATCTATCTATAGCTAGATTGACATCTGATAAACAAGCGTGCCCAAAATTAGAACGTATATTGAGCGGGAAGGGGTACGTGTCCGGCTGTATCACTGGACTGTGGCTGCTGCTCATATATATATGTGTACCTGAATCAGGGCGCGGCGATTCCGCTGAAGCCACTTGCCGTAGTCATTTCCGCTTCCACGTGAGTCACTCAGGCTGCGCCTCGGAGTAGTCCCGCGTTCTGAGCTTCTGACAGGACCATATATTGGATATCAATTTCTGATCGTTCAGAACAACCATGTTGGAAACTGCCCTCGTCGCTCTCCGCCTACTTGGCCTTGCTATCCTTGTCATCCTTGTGCTGTCAATCCTATGGCGGACCGCAAGATCCGCCACGCCATATGAATACACATCTCTATTAGCGACGTCACTGCATGATACCGGGTCCGGGGATGCGTTCACCCAAAAAAGAAACCCACAGACTGGGTATCGCCACCATTCTGGCCTTGCAAGCTGTTACCTTTATAGCAGACGGTAGCCTTTCCCTTTCACTGGCAGTAAACGAAAGGCGGAGTGGATGGACTACTCGAGGAATGTGGGCAATTGCCCTGGATATAATAGCTTTTTGTGTCTTTGGTGGACTGCTCATGTTAAGCACACACAAAGTCGGGGGAGGGGTGGCTGTACGGAGGAGTGGAGAGCTCCGAGCCTTCGCGACAGTAGCACTTGTCCTATCAATTGGGGAGACAACACTCATAGGTTTTGATTTCTTCCGGGAGAAAGGTATGCCCTCGCTGGATTTGTTGTGATCTGAGGATGATCCCTAGATCAATAACCTATAACCTATATTTAACAGGTCAGATGTCCCGAGAACAGCTCGTGGTCTCCGCCTTACAATTTGGCTTAGCCTCCATACGTCTGCTTGCTATCGCCTTCCTCCTTCCTGTACTTGTTTCCGACTCACGATGCTCTACGGCTGCCGAGCCCACGGCCACGTTGGGAGGACGTCCGCAACTCGCAACTCGATCAACTGTGGAATACGGCACAATCTCTGCGGCCGCGGCCTCTAATGACCTTCCTCCTTCAAAAGACACTAAGACCTCTGGTATAGCGGGAGGGCCTACCCAACTTACCTGGGGAGAAACGTTTGCGTCCCTCAAGCGGATTGCGCCGTATCCTTGGCCGCAGAAAAGCAGATTCCTGCAGCTCATGGCGCTTCTCTCCATGTTGGTTCTCCTACTCGAAAGGGTGGTCAACGCCTTGCTGCCATTGACTTTGAAGGCCCTCGTCGATGCACTATCGAGGGGCACCGGCGGCAAGCTTCCAATGGGGTTGATACTTGCGCTGGTAGGACTGAGGCTAGTACAAGGAGCCGGAGGTCTAGCCAGCATCAGAAATGTGCGTACCTGTTCTTGGCCGCTGACTCCATCTATCTTTTTGACGAAGTCTCTTTAGGTCCTATGGCTACCTGTCCTTCAATATTCCGAACGCGGTAACGCCACGCCTATATGGATTGTGCATTGAAAGGATCTGACTAGCTTCTTCTCATTCCAGAAATGGCTCAGCTCGCTTTTGGTCGTCTGCTCGGCGTGTCGCTCACGTTTCGTGCTCGTCGGGGTGCTGGGGAAGTCATGCAAGTCCTCAACAACGGCATCGCTATCAATCAACTGTTTCAGGTGTGATTTTACACTCTCTATTAGATGCACCTTTCGCTCACTACGACAGGGCAGATTTTGGTAAATACCTTGGTTCCGCCTGTCTTGGATGGTCTCGTATGCATTGGAGCCTTCCTCTACTTCTTCGGCTGGGAACTTTGTCTGGCTATGTTCTCGATCATGGCCGTGTATGGTGCGCCACAGATCCACCGATCACAACCCCAAGGCTCATAACTGATTCCTCAATGGTATAGGTTATATGAGCGTGAGTAATAAATGCACTTCATCTGGAAGAGAACCAATATGCCATCCGTATCCCTACCGTAGATCAAGTTCACGAGCTGGGGAAACAAATTACGCCGGTCATGCATCGATCTCCACGTGGTTAGTCAGTTATGACCCTCGATCGTCCCACCTACCTAATTTATACTATGATGCTACCCGCGGTATCTGCTCAGATAGTCTCATGAATTATGATACGATCAAGTACTTCGTTGGGGAGAAACACGAAAGTGAGCGTTATCGGGAGGCGCTGCTGAAATTTCAAGCTGTCCAATTTAGATTTCTAGTGGGGATGGACTTGTTGCAATCTGGCAAAGGTTTTTCAATGGTGGGTACGGCCCTTATCCGCTTGTGGCGCATATATCTGATAATGCTCTCTTTGTTCGTGGTCGAACACCGCCAGTCCCTCGGCCTTCTTGCGGATCTGTGATGGTTATATGGAGGATCGTGCGCTCAACCGATATGGATGCTGGTGACTTTGTCTTCTTCATCACATATTTGAATCAGGCGAGTCACACGTAGCGTTTATACGACACATTGGAGGGGGCCTCGACACTGTTTCTTCTTTGATTAGCTCTACGGTCCACTGAACATGCCAGGGCTTCTCTACGGCATGATAAACGAGCAGCTTATTAATGCCGAAAAGCTTCTGGTCCCTTTGAACGAACCCACCGAGGTAACTGACAAACCAGGAGCGCCTGATCTAGAGGTAAAACACGGGGTCATCACTTTTGGCGTGTACTTTCCCTTGGTATCCCATCGTAATTTATACATGCTAACATCTCATGACTATATAAGAAAACGTCTCGTTCGCATACGACGATAGGAGACAGGCCTTACGCGGTGTCTCGTTTGCTGTGCAGAAAGGACAATCCGTCGCGCTAGTTGGCGAGAGTGGCAGTGGAAAGAGTACCATCCTTAAACTCCTATTCAGGTCTTACGACCTTCAAGCTGGACAAGGCAGAATCTTGATAGATGGCCAGGACATTCGAGAGTGCGTGCCTCATGCTAAGATGACTTGCAGTCTGCTTACAGTTTATGGTTGAAAGTGTCACCCAAGCCAGCCTGAGGAGGGCTATCGGGGTTGTGCCGCAAGAGACTGCCCTGTTCAACTCGACCATCGGGTATAACATCGGGTATGTGAAAGCCATCCGTCATAGCTTGGTGTCCAGGCTTACCGTTCGGCTTGATCTCTCTCATGCATCAGGTACGGCAAGTTCGGCTGCTCCCAGGCGGAGATTGAGGCTGCCGCGTAGACCGCACAACTGCATGATCGTATCATGGGATTCCCCGATCAATACGAGACGAAGATCGGCGAGCTAGGCGTCCGCCTGAGTGGTGGCGAGAAGCAACGTGTATCGATAGCAAGGACTTTCTTAAAGGTCAGATCCGACGCGCCGAGTCAATTTCTGAAACCACTAAAATATTAGCGTGGCTGCGCCTCGCAGAACGCTCCAATTCTTGCACTGGATGAAGCAACTTCGTAGGCGTCTCTTTGAATCAACGCGCAGTGCATTACTAATGCAACTGTCCTCCGCAGGTCGTTGGACACTGGCACGGAAAAGGACAGTCAGAACGCACTTCAGAAGCTGGTGCGATGGTTCAAATCATCAGGCCTGGAGGCGAAATAACATTCCTGCTCTTACAGCTGGATGGCAAAACCTCCATCTCTATCGCTCACCGCCTCTCTACCATAGCGTCGGCAGATTGGTCAGTTGTTTCATGCAGCAGGCTCTGTAACGAACTCATTGTCGTCTTGGATGGACATTTTCTCTATCTCTAGCATCTTGGTCCTCAAGGACGGTCGCATCGTAGAGTCTAGGAGCCACGAATCCCTACTCACGCAAAACGGGGAATTTGCTGCCATGTGGGCAAAGCAAGTGACCAAAGCAAATGACGGATTGACGATATCGGGCTCCGCAATTAGAGAGACAGAGGCGTAACCCACGCATCATTGAAGGCAGGGTATAAGCGCTTCAGAAGTCGAGCCAAACACGATCAGTTGCATCGGAACTCGTGGGCGTGGCACATGGCTCGGTACATTTTCGAGAGCTGAGGGACTAATAATATGCTATTGGTTCCGCGTTCGCGTGTTCATATGATTCGATCAAATTCAAGGGGTCCGCAGGTCGGCTGTAAGGGACACGTATGAGTGATAGGGAAACGCCAAAGGGCCTGCTGGAGGCGTGAGAACTTGCCAAAATATCTAACTTGCTACAGACCTCGTACCTGACTCAAAAAAAAGCAAAAACAAAAGCAAAAACAAAACAGAACCCAATTAAAGTTCCCTCCATTTGGACCGCTTCCCGCTCAGTGTCCGTTCCAATTTCTGCACGCCAACGTCAGCCCAGAGCTTTCGGGCTCGGTACGTGCGGATCCATGAGCCCTTGGTATGATTGCACCGCGGGGCCGAATTGCTGATGCCACGAGACTCACTTGCCGTGGCTGCGACCTCAGTATGACTGACTCAGGCTGTCCCTGCCAGTTTTCCTGGGCTTCTTGACGACACTATACATGGGATACTGGTTTCAACCTCGGCGATTCAGAAAAAGACATATCAGCGGCTGCCCTCGTCGCTCTCCGCCTACTTGGCCTTGTCGTCCTTGACCTCCTAGTACTGTCACTACTATGGCGGACTGCAAGATCTTCCACGTCAAATGAATATACATCCCTGTTGGCGGGGTCGCTGCATGATACCGGGGCTGGGGAGACGTTCACCCAGAAAAGAAATTACAGACTGGCTATCGCGATGATTCTGGCGATGGAAGCTATCACTTTCATTGCGGATGGTGGCCTTTCCATTTTGCTGATGGTGGGCGAAGGGCGAGGTGGATAGCCTACCAAAGGAATTTGAACAATCGCTTGGAACTCAATAGCCTTCTGCATCTTCGCCGGACTGCTCGTATTAAGCACATGCGAAGGCGGGAGATGAATGACTATAAGAAGGAGCGGAGAGCTTCGAGCCTTCGCGCTAGTAGCGCTCGTTGGTGAGAGTGGCGGTGGCAAGAGTACCATCCTTAAACTCCTGTTCAGGTCTTACGACCTCCAAGCTGGACAAGGCAGAATCTTGATAGATGACCAGGACATTCGAGAGTGCGTACCACCTCATTCTAAAATGAATTGCGGTCCACTTACGATTATGGCTGAAAAGTGTCACCCAAACGAGCCTGAGGAGGGCCATCGGGGTTGTGCCGCAAGAAACAGCCCTGTTCAACTCGACCATCGGGTATAACATTGGGTGCGTGAAAAGCTATTTTCTACGGCTTAATTCCAAAGGTTAGTGATTCAACTTCACTCATCATCCTATGTCAGCTACGGAAAGTTCGGCTGTTCCCAAGCGGAGATTGAGGCTGCTGCTCGGGCGGCACAGCTGCACGATCGTATCATGTCGTTCCCTGAAGGGTACGAAACGAAGGTTGGCGAGCTAGGCGTCCGCCTGAGTGGTGGCGAGAAGCAGCGCGTACCGATGGCGGGGACTTTCTTGAAGGTTACACGTGACAAGGTCTGCCTAAAGCATTGTCGTAGCTTCCTTTTACAGGACGCTCCCATTCTGGCACTGGACGAAGCAATTTCGTGGGCTTCCCCTTGCATTGAATCGCAGAGCGTAACAGATGTGACTATCCTTCACAGGTCGTTGGACACGGGCACCGGAAAGGGAGATTCAGAAAGCGCTCCAGGAACAGGTACGCTAGCCCAAATCGTCAACCATGATGGCGAAAATAACAGCCCTCTTTCACAGCTGCATGGAAAATCCTCCATCACCATCGCTCACCGCGTCTCCGCTATAGTGTCAGCAGATTGGTAAGTTTTTCCAAACGCTAGGCTCTGTACCGCACTGATTATCGTCTTGGATGGACGTTCTCTCCAGCATCTTGGTGCTCAAGGACGGTGGCATGGTAGAGTCTGGCAGCCACGATTCATTGCTGGCGAAACACGGGGTGTTTGCTGCCATGTGGGCAAAGCAGGTGACTAAGGAATATGACGAGCCGACTTGGAAGCCGATGCCGGACTCCGCGCCTGGACGCAGACACGAGGCGTAGCCCATGAGGCAGGCAGAGTGGAGATAAGACAAGATGGTGGGACCAGAATTAGGTTTGAGAGGCTATGACGTAGCTATGACGGTCGTCGCCTAGAATCAGATTGTAGAGGTTCTCTTGTGGCGTGTGCCTAGGTAAGATGGGAGCTATAAGATCAGATTAGGATTCCTTCTTGTCCCATCCATTCGCTATCCCTACACACATATCTACACATACCAAGCACACTCATGGAACAAGCTCTCGAGAACACTTTTGAGGGTGCCAAGGCTGGCGCTCAGAACATGACCGGAGGCGAAGAGGTAACCCTATCCGCTGATCCACTCCCGCTTGATGCTGATGTGATTGTAACCCTCCAGGTTGCTGCTGGGCTTGGAGCTGCTGCCGTTGCCGCCGCTGGCTACGAAGCCTACGAGTACGAGGTACAGACATGGTCTTTACCACACGTCCACCTAATATCGTTTGTCATTGACTTGAACTCCCGCTATCCACATATGTAGAAGAAGAAGAAAGCAGAAGAGGCGGCTGCTGCTCAGGCGGCTGACAATACTGCCAACGATGGGAACTACTAAGCTCGACTCATACCCATATTGTCACCATACCCCAGTCGTTTTTCAATCGTCAGAAATCGTACATGTGAATGTCAAGCCAAACCAGATCATTATTTGCCATTACACATCAGAGGGTGTTACTAAGGCTTGGGTATCGAAATAAGATCATCAAATAACTCTGATCCAGAGGTGGCAACTCTTTGTAAGGGCTCATATGCATACCAAACGTCACATGATTAGGACAATGAATGTCATGTGAAGCTACAATCATTCTGTGCCCCAACTGTCATGATCAGTTCGCCATCGTGACTTTTTACTCTTCGTACTTTTTCCAATTCGCCGCTAAGAGATCTTTGACAATGAAGTGCGCAACATCTTCCCAGCTGACTGTCCATACTCCTTTCAAGCGTCTCATCCCTGACTCTGTACTTCCCAGTCTCCGCTCCATCGGCCAACAATGTCGGGCACTTTCACTGGCAGCTTGCCCTCCCAACGCGTTGTTAGGATCTGCTCCGATTGCCTTTCTCCCCCGCCGCAGGGGCCCGCCCCGCTAAGTAAGCGCAGACAGATTCCACCCCCATCTTGTCAGCGTGAGTGCCCTTGAGCATCGAACACAGCGGCCGGGTCAGGAGCGGCACAGCTTTATGCGAGGCTTTAGTAACGCCAAGGGAGGCAATAATAATGAAACACGGCTGAATTGTGGCGGATGGGTTGGGGGGGAGGGAGGGGGGGTTGAGCGTATTCAGTGGCGCGGCCGCGCAAAGGTCGCGTGGGTTGATTGCGGTGCTCATGCTGGAGACGGAGAACGAGGCCTGGACAAACTCGGCAACTCCAGAGTGGATGAAAGGTTTCATCGCCTCACCGACGTTGAAGACAAAAGGCTTTCTGGGTAGGTAGACAACATGATGGCCTTGTTGAAACAGCTGAAGCGCGACATGATAAACCAATGTTCCGGGGGGAGCCAATGGCGAGGACCGAGTTAGTATTGGAATATTTGTTTGGGAAGAATTGAACATACTGGCTGTGCTGTTGACAAGGACTACCACGCCATTTGGCGAAAACGAGTTTATAAAATACTTAGCCACAGACCAGCAGAAGTGGAACGTTGTCACGGTCGCTCGTGCGCGGATCAGTGGTGGCTTCGCTTTCAGAGGCGCCTATTGCGTCGAGCACGAGAACATAATTTGTCCTCAGTAATTCGCTGAAGCGTCAATTTCGCTGCCGAAAACAGGCACGTAGCGCGTGTCACGCGTGTGATGTCAGTTGGCCTCAGGGCGAAGCCCGACATCCGGGATATGAGGCTATCCGTTATCTGCTTAGCGCAGTTCATTTTATAGGATGAATTAACTCGGAGTCACGCTTACGCGGAGGCATCCACCCACAAGAAAACTTGCGGCCCTGCGTATGACTCTAGCTATAACAGGAATCCGTGAAGGTCACTGGCACAAAACACACACGAGCGTCATGAACAAGCCCTCTTGAGTACAGGTTCCGATTGGAACGAATTCACACGGACAACGCATGCTCCCGCTTGTATCAATACCCATTCCTAAAATAACAGGCTGCTATCCGGAATACTGACCAGTCGGGTGGCCTCGTGTCCGATTTTCTGGGAAAACTCAACGCTCGGAAAGGATGAAAGTTACCGAACCGAAGCTCCGACACGAGGAGCTGGTTAGCCGAGAGCACCGCCTGCAGGTCTGGTGAGCCTCCACTGTAGCTCTTCAGACATACTGGTTTCGGGTCTCATATAGCGTGATATGATTGGCTAGATAGAAAAGCCACAATCAGCACTTGACATCGACCTGCGGGATACGTCAAGGCGACCTGGGTAAAGCATGTCCATCTCGGATAGATATCTGCGCGATTTTGTACTATGTAGTCATAGGGCGCTTCTCTATTATCAAATCTAATAGTTGACAATGCTCATAAAGACGGGGCTGGTTTCTAGGGCTACCGAGGCCCACGGCCTGACTGCAAACACGTTTCAGGTCCCAGGGCGGCTCCCGAGGAGCGCTGGAAACAAGGGCTCCGGAATGGAAGGTTCGTCGGGCGCTTGCGCATCGCACACAATCTTTCTCATGCCACCATGATTCTCACCTCCATCTAATCATCCACGTCCCGAGAGAAGCCTATAAGATGGAAGCGAGTCAGAGCCTTCTCTGTAGAATAGCAAACCGCACCGACATTCACATCTTCTATCTCCTATATCATCATGCGCTTCCCTCATCCCAACAGCTCCCACTTTGAGTCTCAGGACTACGACTTCGACGAAGCAGAGCAGCAGGACTGCTCATCCTCCAATCACACTTTCCCTTTCCCGCAAGATCCCACCAATCCATTCATCCCCTTTCCACAGCCCGATCTTCGCGGCCTTCCATTACCGCCTTCAAACCCCTACCCCATCCCTCCTACGTACGGAAATCTCAATAGCACTTCGTATTCGCCGAGTCCTCAGCCGTCGCCTCGAGCTTGCGCAGAGTTGCCGACGCATCAACCCTCTTTGGAAACGAGGGATCGGGGCTTTGGGGACCAAGTTCATCGCGACCTCGAGAGAGTGGGGCGATGGGTCAAAAGAAAATTCCATCACCACGATCACGGCCGCAAAGTCGTAGCGCCGTCAGCCACCGCAGCTCCTAGTCACCATGAGCCGAATCATCATCCGGTCGCCAAGCAGTCGCCCCAAGACCATCAGCATTGGGTTGGGTCAACACCAGGACCGATATCCCACATTACCTTCCCAATGCCAGACGCCAATGCTCACGTTTGCGTACAAGCCTACCCTCCGTATCCTTATTGGCCAATGGTTGAAACAGGTGCAGGAAATGCCTGGGGCGGTCCCAATTACCGGTGAGAGTAACAAGGTTAGCGCAGTCTCGTGCAAATTTGGAGCGTCGACAGAAGCTCATGTTGTCTGTTCTCGCCAACACAAGGTGGTAGAATGGCGTCCGGACGCGAATTCTCCCAGATATGCCCATCCAGCACTCCTGTTTATGCTCCTATGCGTCTGCCTCACGTATGCATCGATCTATGGCATTCCTTTTCATTCTGCTTCGAAATCGCCCAGCAGCGATGCAATTGTACTTTTGAAATACCTGTACTTGTACCATTTTATATGTATATTATTCGCCTACAATTTCATTCACCTCACGAGCGGTTCGGTGGGGGGGGGGGGACTCGCAGCTGGAATACGATCACAGAGTGTGAGTTGGATGTTGATGAACCACGAACATCCACATAAAAGGCACCGAAGGCTGTGTACTACAATCTGTTTGTCCTCAGTCGTGGAGGTCATCCCGTGCGAGGAGAGGCAAGCGTGGTGGACTCCAAGGGACCTCCTTGTCAAGGCGGAGAACTTGACCAACTGATGAGACCGAACGGTTGCCTGGAGGCGCTGTGATTCCCCATTTGGCTCGATGTTCGAGCGATAGATGCCCCATGAGAGTATGAGCGACTCTGGATATGACCATAACTAGGTAACGAGTCCGGCTCAAGGGTCAGTCTTCGATCGGGATCATAGAGAGGTAAGTTTGAAATATTGGTAGCCTAAGGGACGAGCAGCCTTTCACAAGAGTTCCGATTGGAACGCATGCATGTGGATAGGGCATGCTCCCGTTGACGTGTGGCGGCACCCATTCCCAGTAAATTAGGGTGCTCTGCGAAATCTTTATTTACAGGTCGTGTCAAATTTTTTAGAAACTCAGTGCTGGAATTCAGATAGCGAACCGGAGTTCCGACACGTGTTGGGAAATGGGCACGCAGGAGCACCGACTGCCGTTTTGGAGGAGTGAGGAGTTGAGCTACTGTGCGCTCACTGAGATGCATAACTAGAACTGAGACGCCACCGTTTGCATCCGAACCTATATCGGTATACGTCCAAGCGACCTGGGTACCGCGTCTCCAGCAGATATCGTCCTCATTAGCTGCCATTTTTGTACAGTTTAATCTGGTACATAGCAGAGCGCCCCTCCACCGCTAGATTCCAAGATAATTAAAGATGGGCATAAAGTAGTATTCATCATGGCGCCTGTTTTGGGCTGCCGAGGCATACAAGCCGACTGAGGTGAGGTTTCGGGCTCGATAATTATATCCGTGGGGTGCTAGAATGTGGTGCTCCTGAATGGAAGATTCCTCGACGCCTCACGTCATATTCACACAGCCTGCTTCTGATACTGTGTCAAGCCACTATGACCTGACCCCCATCTTTATTGAACGTCTGAATTCAAGTCACCCTTGGATGAAACCTATAAAGAAGATAACTTAGAGCTTTCTTTGCAGAACAACAGATCCCATCAGCACCTAACGTCTTCCATCCCCTACATGGCCATGATATTCCCTCAACCCGACTATATCTACACCGAGCCTGAGGAGTTCAGCTCCGATGAAACCGAGCAGCGTCAGGACTGCACGTCCAGTGGTGTCAGTTATCCCTTCCCTGAAAGTCTTCCCGTCCTGTTTCCCCCACACGACCCACACAACTTTCCTTCAACACCTTCACGAAACCACTCCGCGCCCCCCAAATATGGTGACAGCCCTTCGTATACGCCGAGTTGCATGCCGCCGCCTCGCGCTTATACAGAGCCGGCGGCACATCAAGCCTCTTCGTTGATGTCGGACGCCATGGATGGTAGCTTTAGAGACCAAATGGACAGGGATCGTGGCTTTGGAGACCAGCTTCATCGCGACTGGAAGATAGCGAAGCAGTGGGTCGGTAAAAAGTTCGGTCACATCGCACCGTCGCCACCCGCTGCCCAATCTCACTCGGGGCCAAGCTATCATCCTGGCTTCAAGCCGTCGCTCCAAGAGAATCAACATTGGCATCGACCGACGCCAGGACCAACGTCCCACATAACCTTCCTGAATTTGGACGCACACATTCATGTCCACATACCTCCGCATCATTACTGGCCGACAGCAGGGGTGGGCCAGGGTGGAAATGAAGGTCCGTGGCACATACCCGCTTACCGGTACCAGGTCAGCACTGTTTCGTGCGAATACGAGAGTTGACAGCAACTTACCTCGACTTGTCTCATCAGCACCAGACAGCAGGATGATGCTCGAACGCGAATCCTCTCAGCCATGTTAAACCAAGACTTTTGTTCCTCTCCTACGCTTTGCCTCATGTGCGAGTCAATCCGTAGCAACCCCTCCAGTTGGAGTGAATTTTAGGCCATATGTTAGATGTAATTGTGTTCCTGCATGCCTGTACTGTTACCACTATATATACATATTATTCACGTCATGGATGGCTGAGGGGAGCTCCGAACACCCACCTAAGGAAAGGCAGCGTTCTGGATGAAGCTTATTCCACTAGGTATTCGCGGTAGGTGCATCAAATCACCAGGGACATGGGGTGCGGAGGGTTCTGGGATAAAAGAAGCAAACCTAAATGAAAATCAATGAGGTTTGCCTCCGATTTTGTTGGTGACGCGCTGTTTGTGTGTATGCAAAGGCTCCGGTTATGTGTCGTTTGGTCTCTGTTATCGTCCTGACGATATTCAAGTCCTGGAGCCGGTGTTTAAATAGGGAGAGTTTCTATTCCAGGGAGTCATCGATAGATAGCTAAGAGGTCATATGAGTCGGGGCCTACTGGATCCGCGTGTCGAACTCGTGCCATGGCTTGTCGCGGCCCTGATTGAGCGGTGCCCGACGACTGCGTCGTCGGTTGTGATCATAGAAGACCTACCGGGCTGTTCCGGACGAAACGGGAGACAAGAGCACCATTACCCTGCTCCCTACTTACGCAGGTCTCCGCACAAATACCTGATTTAGATTCCAAGGTACCCGGGCGCTGGTGATGCCATGTTAGCTGCCAGGTGCTGTTAAAGGGATAGCGAGCTCCAATGCCGATGCGAGCTGTCGGGTGTCTGACGGGATGGAGCGACTGGATACATTGGAAATTCATGGGGGGGATTTCGCCATGGCGATCTGGTATATGCGTTTCGTGTCGGAGTCACAAGGAGCAACTAATAGCTCGGTCGAGGCGTGAGCTGGAGCGCTTTGGCTGCGGGTAGTCGTGGGAGTCACGATACAGAGGGATCTGACTAGGTGGAGCAGTGTTAGGTGCGGGGGTCTATGGTGGTTGTCCTCCAGTTTCAGGATGGTATGAATGTCACATACGATATCCATCGGTACTCGCTCCGTCAACTACCGAAGTTTCTGTCGAAAAACAGAACGGACTGGTCATGGCAATCAGATATACGTCGTCGCCACCTGTTTCGCCGTAGCGCTTGTCATAATGAAGTCCTCGCTGCGTTGGCGCTGGTTGTCATGTTACCGAGGCCTGTAGTCAAGAAGATAAAGCTGTACAGCGCTGTAAAGGCCTGCGTGTGGCGACGGAGGGATGCGGGAGAGAGGAAACAATCTGCAGTGAGTTGGGGAGACTTCAGACAGTCGCTCACCGCATTGGCACATCGCACGGCTGCCCCGATCCCGTCATCAACTGGGATCTCGTTACATCCTCTTACAAAAATTTAGGCGCCTTCTCAATATTGACACAATATAAGTAACGCATACGGCAGATCACTCTAGGGAAATCGTCGGTCTGAACTCACACTCTCGCCTTCGCACACACGCCACCCTCCACTGCTACCATGACCTCTTTGCAGTCCTTGAACGTCTCCTGCCAGCCAGGGATTTTCTTCTTTGACGGAGAGGATCGGACAAGTTGGTCGGGCGGTGGGATCAATTCCTCAGCGACGGCAGTGAATCATTTCCCCACCTTCCCTCAACCCGGCCCTCTTCGTACTTGTTTAACGCC
>WSTV01000193.1:1514-49412 GCA_019632285.1 Tulasnella sp. 332
CGTTTGAACCATATATGAAAAGTTAGCCCACACAGGACCAAGCCTGGAAGGTGCACACTGTAGACTACAATAACATTTGCCTGTTTGTTCACACGATCAAGCGTGTGACGTAAAACCCAACCCATTTGATTTCCATGGCTGCTTCCATCTACTTGCATCTTCTGAGGTCCTGGGCATCCATCCGCTCTGCTCGGAAAGAAGGTATTCGAAGAATAATCGCCTCATACCTAACGAGAACATGCGTTTCAAGCCTCCGAGGTTTTTGCAGTGAGATAAAACAGCAATGGTTCCATGATGGTTCAAGCTCCCCTCTCTTTCATCCTCCTTTCAACCTGAATCTTGCCATGGCTGTCTCAGATATTCTGCTGAGTCCTGGGCTCCGATTTCTCATTACGACCATCATTCCACATGTGATCTTGCCTGTGGTCGCAGAGTATGGTGCAATCCATCTTGCCATCGCACGACTCACGTTGGTTGAGAGTCGGTTCCTGCTATCTCTCCTATCACTTGCAACTCTGTATCTTCTTTGGACTGCTACATCTCTCCTACACGAATATAATGAACGTCGCGCCGCAGCCAAATTAGATGCGAGCCCGGTTCCTGTCATTCGCGGTCCATGGCGATTTCCTGGCAACGTCGACATGATCCAAAGAATGATGAAAGACATCGAAGGAGACTACAACAGTCAATGGCTGGCTGAGCTAGTGATTGAGCATGGTGACATATTCAACATGCGGCTCCTCGGGACAGATGCGGTACGTTGTTCGGAGTCTATTAATAGATATGGTGCTGATTGCTTCCTCATCATCGATACTCGGCTATGTTCTTAAAAGATCTTCACAACAAACCCGGTGTACATCAAACAGATGATTTCAACGGATTTTTCTATATGGGTCAAAGGTCCCTGGTTGCATTTCATGCGCGTGGAAGCGTGAGCGCTGATCAAGTTCAAATGTGCTAGGGAAGGAACGGTTTACAGACCTCATGCGTGACTTCCTTGGTAATTCCATGCTACCAGGTCCCACATCTATGGAAAGTACCTGAAAACATGGTATTCGTTTTAGGCGATGGCGTATTCAACTCCGACGGCGCAATGTGGAAGTTCCATCGTTCCATGACTCGTCCTTTCTTCGCGAAAGAGAAAATAGTGCATTTCGAAACATTCGCGAAGCATGCGGACGAGGCCATGGCAAAGATCAAAGAGCGCGGTGGAGAACCCGTCGACTTCCAGGTAGATTATATCATTGTTAGATCCAGCATGAGTCCTAACGTACGTCTTTTCCCTGTTCAATACAGGATATTGCGAGTAGATTTACGATGGACTCGGCGACGTCTTTCCTATTCGGCAAGTGTGTAGACTGCATGGCCGCACCTCTTCGCCCCCCTTACGGCCACAGCGGGAGCAATAGTGAGATGGACCAGTCTTCCACTTCGAAAGGATACTTCCCAGAGGCGTTTCAGACGGTTCTGAAGGCCTGCGCGTTCCGCTTAACTATCGGACGCGCCAACTGGCCGTTGTTCGAGTTCAGAGGAGACGAGGTGAAGCGGCATATAGGACCCATCCATGCCTATGTTGAGCCTATCGTGCAAAGGGCTCTTGACCAAAATGAAGCAAAGGGTACTGTCGAAGGCAAAGACCCTGAAGAAGGGCCTGAGGAGCATGAGACATTACTAGACCATCTGGTGTCGGTAACGAAAGGTAGGCTGTATGGACTTGGCACGGTATCTGAATCTATGCTTACACTTCTTTCTCCTAACGTAGATCGCAAGATCATCCGGGATGAACTCCTTAATATCCTCCTGGCTGCGAGGGACACGGTGTGTCATACGCCATGGTGCATGCAGCATGATGCCAATCCCAAAACTTGCTTCTTTGTAGACCGCACACCTTATAACCGCAGTCATCTACTTTCTTTCCACTGAGGATCCGGAAGTTTGCGACCGCCTGCGCAAAGAGATCACCGACTTTGTGGGCCCAAAGGATGTTCCATCTTACGATCATATCAGACATATGAAGTATCTACGCGCGGTTCTGAGCGGTGAGCTGCTGACAACTAGCTCAGAAGAGAAACCGGAAACATCGCGCTTTTCTTATGTCTTCACGTTACGGATGATTGTTTCTAGAGACACTTCGGCTCATGCCGTCTGTGCCAGGTGCGGCCTCGTTCTTTTCATCACTGACTGGCATATTTCTCATTCAGCGATACACACTCAGGTAATATGAAGCATAGTACCGAAGCATCTGTTTGGACGAGCCCCGCAACTGGAGCACGATACTATATCCCCAAAGGTATCAGGTGCGCTCTCTTGAGATCAAGCTCGGCATGACATCACACCTCGCTGCACGAACCTTATCTCTTGCTCCTGCCAGCGCGTCATGGTCTGTCATTCTAATGCATCGCCGCCAGGGTTAATATTCGCTAGCTCCTAGGCGATGATTAACCGAACGTGAACTGATCGAATGCATATTTCGCATTATTGTGTTTTTGATTGCAAGACCTCTGGGGCCCAGACGCAAACGAATTTGACCCCGACCGCTGGCTCGATGAGCGCAACAAGAAATACTTTCTAGCGAATCCTTTCATTTTCGTGCCATTCCACGGAGGTCCTAGGATGTGTCTTGGACAGCAGGTAAGCTGAGTGTTGTCTGATCGGATTGCTGTTACAAATGAGAAACTAGTGGGCTTACCTTCACTCGGCCGTTCCACCTGATCATAGTTTGCTTTGAACGAAGCTTCGTTCTTTGTTATTCGTCTTCTCCAGACCTTTGTCGACGTCGCCTTCGCACCGGAGGCGTATGCACCGAGGATGCTTCCACCGCTAGAATGGAAGAACAGCGGCATCGGAAGGAAGGCGGTCGAGAAGGTGTGGCCGATGGCTCACTTAACTATGTATCTCAAGGCGAGCCCCTGCATCTTGGATAAAAGTGTGCATTATGCGCTAACCTTTAAATATACCAAATAGGGCGGATTGTGGGTACGTATGCGGGCGTCGTAGGGCAATGCTGTTAAAGGGGTCACCTTGAGTTGGATGAGCTTACGCGAAGGTACCTACGGCCTTAGTATCCTTTCGTCGTTAAAATATCTTGTTGCATGTGATCTCCTCTCTTCTTGGGTCCTTGGCGATTGAACGTTTGGATGGTCATGTCGTAAACAACCCTTAATCCAACCTTCGGATTCGGGAGGTCGTCCTTAAAGCAACCACTTCAGGGTTCGAGAAGACCTCTCCATGCCCGGTACGATACTCTCACCAGGAGCAAAAATATATCCTCGCTACATTAGTATCCGAGATCATCCTCCCAATCACTGTGGTATACGCCACCGCTCATCGATATATGTCCTATCTCACATCAATCGAAAATGGCCTCATCCTCAGCTCGCTCTCTATATTCGCACCTTTCCTTATGACCAACCTCTTTGGCATATTGCAAGCTCTGAATGAGCGGCGGTTGGTTCGCCAGTTCAATGCGGCGAGGATCCCTGCCATTCGCGGTCGATGCTCGGAAATGTGGACATCATGGCAATGATGGTGCAAGGGTTTAAGGACTACTCATATCACTGGCTGGAAGAGCCGCAAGTTCAGTACGGAGTGCTTTACAACTTGCCATCTCTTGGCAGCAATGTTGTAAATGGCTTTCGATTCCAAGTGCGCAACGGTGCGCAACAGATCCATATATATCATGTAATGTTCTGGGTAGTTCGTCACGACGAGCCCCGACCTATTCAAACGGACCCTTGTCGGTGACTTTTCTATTTGGATCAAGGGCAAGCCCAGAGGTTCCGTCATTGCGATCATGACTCAGTCTGACATAGGCTTGTATAAGGGAGGACGTTTTTAAGGAGCCCATGCGAAGCTTCCTTGATGAGTTATAGTTTCCATTTCGCCCTTTGATCGTCCCATACCAAGATAGTAACCAGGTGACGGTGTTTTCAACTCTAATGGTTCAATGTGGAAGTTTCGCCGCTCCATGACCCGTCCATTCTTCGCCAATGACAAAATTACCCACTTTCATATGTTTTTCCAAACTATGATGAAGCCGTCACGAAGATTACAGAACGTAGTAGTGATCCCGTCGGCTTTCAGGCACATGGTCACCTGCAAGCACCCTTCTACAAAAGTGAGTTGATATTTTGTCCGAACTCCATAGGATATAGCAGGCAGGTTCACTATGGACTCGGGGACTGCATTCCTTTTTAGAGAAAGCATGCAGAGTATGTCTGCCCCTCTTTCATCTCCTCCCTTTGGTTGCACAAGAGGCGAAGAGATCCGTCCGACCATGATCCCTGGGTCCTTTCCATCCGCTTTCAAAGATGTGCCCAAGACTTATGGATTCCGATTGCTTATGGCTCCCGATTGAGCTCTATTGGAGATCAGAGGCGACGAGGTGAAACCGAGGATGAAAGCAATCCACGAGTATATCGACCCTATTGTACGGAGAGCGCTTCAGAAGCATGTTCAAGATAGAGCTGGTGGAGAGGCCTCGGAGATTGATCTGATGGACACGCGACGTTGCTAGACCGCCTGGCACCTGTCACTGATGGTAAGGCACTCTGAGAGCCTTCTTTGACGGCACATCTGTCGCCTATGTTGGCATCTCAAAATTGTAGATCGTATCATGATTCGGGATGAATTACTCAATATCCTCGTCGCAGCAAGAGACACTGTTTATGACGATAAACCTATGCAAAGTCGTCAACGACGGCTTATTTTGTCTCTTCATCTTACAGATGGTGCATGCGATCACGACTGTCATATACTTCCCAGCGACCGATCCCATGGTCATGGAGCGTCTGCATAAAGAAATCGACCAGGTCATAGGGCCCGTGGCCACACCAACCTTCACACAAGTCTAGGACATGAAGTATTTGAGGGCCATTGTAGGCGGTCAGCCATGCTCCATGACGGTCACCAGAGAGCTCTATCATCAGTTACAGTCCACATATTTCCCGTGTGCTTAGAAACGCTTCGTCTGTGGCCGTCAGTGCCAGCAGACATGAAGCAAAGCACCGAAGCATCTGTCTAGACAGATCCAGCAAGCGGAACACAATACCATATCCCCAAGGGTGCCAAGTGCGTCGTTGAAGGTGCATCTAAATAAGTTATATAACTCTAACATAACGAGTCGGTATAGTTTATCCTTTATCATAGTCCTCATGCAGTGTGGGGACAGCAGGGGGGGGGGGCGGTGCAAAAATCTTTGGCACTGGTATCCTTAAAATAGATGCCATCATGGTTTGTGCTTAATGAGACCTCATCCTTTGTGGTCTGCGTACTGCAAAGCTTTGGGAAACATCTCCTTCGCATTGGGTGTATTTGTGCCTGGCATGCTGCCCCCACTGTAGTGGAGAGAAATGTAAGTGTGTACATGAAATGGAGGAAGGAGAGGGGATGAATAGTAGACTCTGACAAACCACTGTGGTGAGCTAAATCAGAGACAGGAGATATGCCGGAGACACCACAGAGACGGCTAGAGCGTAAGCGGGGCCTCGAGGACGCTAATAGTACAGAGTGTCGGCAAACACGAGCGGAGAAGCTGTCCATGATAGCCACCAGTGAGAATCACTTGATCTGGATGTTGAGTAGGGCCCTTTTTAATTTAAGATGATACTTGATATCTTTTTCATCTCTCTTATTAACTTTTAATACTACTGCGAAGTTTGATTAACTTCCCAGCCGCAGAAGATGGGTGTGCAGGGACCTGACCATTCAAGCGGTACTGCCACATCAGTAATGCACATATATTCTGAACTTTTCCAGAGTGTACCATGCATGCAATTAGTGGTGAAATTCGAATTTAGTGGAATCGGCGCTGTGAAAGGCGAGGAAAGCGCGGTCACCCAGCATGGTGCCAAACTCAGTCAAACACGTGACCTAGAACGATTCTGATTCGAGGGTTCACTAATCGATCATGCGTTTTGACTTTCGCGACGGATTGTCGATTCTCCTTATGGTCCCCTTGATCGTTCATAAGTTCCCAAGTACTTCCTCCAATAACCTCGCCGTTGTCCTGCAGTCCTCGAACGAGCAATACAGGGGGATCGGTGCATATCGTATGACGCTGGGATGCCTCTCGTCACCGATAACGCCGCGCTTGATCATCTCCTCAAACACAATCGGCATTGACGCTTCAGTGAACAGCAACGACAGCTGCGAGCCTCGCGCATCCTTTGCCTCAGGAGTAATAATAGTAAACTCTGCCTTGGACGACGGGAGGGCGTTTGCGACGTAGTGCGGTGACCGCTTGAACAGTGCCTCGAGGTAGGCGGTGAGCTGCACAGCCTTTCTGCGAGTAACCTCCACGCCTCCAGCCTTCTGAAAGACTTGCAAACTACCCAGAAGAGTGGCGGTGATCAAGGCGGAAGGATTGGATTGTTGGAAACCTTGAGCACCGGGGATGGGATCGAAGACGTCCGGCATCTGGAAGCGAGTGGCTTCAGAATGGCCCCACCATCCGGCCAGTCTAACACGCAATACGACGTTCAGCGGTGTATGGCGAACGACTTTAGATTGGGGTTCAAGGAGGCTCACCTTGGTAGCTCCTTTCCTTGCCACTTTTCATGCACAAACAGCCCACCGATACCTCCCGGCCCAGAGTTGAGGTACTTGTACGTGCACCAGACGGCGAAGTCGACGTCCCAGTCGTGTAGCTTCAACGGAACGTTGCCAACAGCGTGTGCAAGATCCCAGCCACAGATAGCGCCCTAGAGGTGTACGTCAGGTCCATGAGCTGGACGCAAGTCAGCAATGCAATCGAAGATCTGACCTGCTCGTGAGCTGCCTTGGTAATGCTTTCCATCGGGAACCACTGCCCGGTGTAATATTGAACCCCGCTGAAGAGGACCAACGCTACTGACTTGCCCTCCTTCTCGATCACCTGCAAGATGTCTTCTTCGCGCAATGCATGCTCTCCTGACCGTGGCTCAAGTCGTATAATGGCTTCTTCTGGCGAGAGGTTGTGGGATTTGACTTGTGACGTGAACGCATACTGTGAAACAGCAATGAAAAGCGCAAGGCATTGAGACAAATCTTAGTTTGTGGGGAATATCATTTCCATACCTCATCGGACGGGAAAGCGCGGTGCTCAAAAATAATCTTGTACTTGTCCTTTGTTGGCCTATAGAATGAGGCCATCATGAGATGCAGATTCGCTGTTAAGGTGCTCATTGAGGCAATTTCGGTCTCTTTCGCTCCTATCAGAGTATAATAGGAAATGTGGCTATACGTTTAGGTGGTGATAATCTCTTCGATCGGGTGGGTGGTACACACCGACGATGTCAGTCATGAGCATTGTGACCTGGCTAGAGATAGTCATCCAGTTTCGGCCATGCGGGTGATCAAAGTGACCGTTGACGCCGCTTATGGCGATACATGTCAGTCTTGTGGACCCCACAAGAGCATTCATATGGTTCCTAGAGGCTTTCACTCACCTTGTCGCCCAGACATTCATCTCCTCGTTCAAGAGCTCCCGAGACCGCTTTGGCAGCGGTCCCAGGGAGTTACCAACAAAGTACACACAAGCCTCGTTCTCTGTGAGATCCCTCAGCTTTATCTTCAAGGAGATACAACGCCGGGTCCGAGGTACTCACGTAACCCCTCGCTAAGTTTGGTAGCTCCTATGCCTCTATTGGTCGGAAGGATGAACTCTTTCTTGTATCCCTTCAAAGAATCTCGCTCATCGAGGGCCCTGCTGAAGCGCCCATCGGCTAGATCCATGTCTGTCGGAGTCTGGAGGTTAGTGCCTTCGAAGACCTGCTGCGCTGTGAGTCGAGATGGGCTTCTTCCAGATCTGTTCGTTGAAGACATGTTATTGGCGTAGCGTATGGGAATAAGGATAAAGAAAAGGCTCTCAAAGAGGTTGGTATGGTGTAGTTCAAATAGAGAAGCACAAGAGTCGTTCGGGGCGGATCATAATCAACACTGCTTGCCATGCTCGCATGTATGTCTGGAGCTTGAATCACGTGCGACTCAATGCGGTTAAGGCCGACTCGCCCAGAACATCCGCGTCCCTACCCTTTCTCACCCACCGCGTCGATCACCAGACCTCCGCGCTAACCGACCTTATTTTGAATAAATTAATAAAAGATATGCTAAACACGAGCTCTTCATTCCATCTCCCACCACCGCCTCCGCCGCCGCCGCTGTCGACACACGCCAGCCCGTGCGTCTTCTAGCCGTCTAGATTTTTGGGAGCGTCTCGACTCACACACCCTTTTTTTTTTTTTGAACCGCTCCTTCCAGGAAGCGTCGGGCGAGTGTTGTAGGCGCGGGTCCCGTGGGATGTCTCGCTGCGCTTTCCTTGGCGAACGCGGGCTGGGATGTCGAGCTCTATGAAGGACGTGCAGGTCAGCAGCCACGACGAGGACTTGTGCCTCCACACTATCGCTGACGAATAACGGGAAATCTCGGGTAATTGGTGATCTCTTCGCCTCGCCCGCATTATTGTATTTCACTCCCGCCCATCAGACATTCGGCTCCCGTCTTCAAAGAACGCTATCTCGCAGCGGTCAATCAACCTCGCGATATCGTCGAGGGGCATTGCTGCACTACATGCCGTTGATCCTGGCATGGCGACACGCTTCTTAGAGACAGCAATTCCCATGCGTGGTCGAATGATTCACGACATTACTGGCAAGCTGGAAAGCCAAGCTTATGACCCGCACGGGCAGGTGAGCTTTTGTTGTCATGTAGACTCGTCGCCCTGGCAAAGGCAACGTTGCAGCATATTGACGTGCGATTCCCTCCCAGTGCATCAACTCTATCGAACGGGGAAGACTAAACGAAGAACTGCTGGATCGCGCTACTGCTCACCCTTCCATACGAATATTCTTCCAACATAAGCTGACGACAGCCGACTTTGACGCCAAAATCGCGACGTTCGACTCGGCCGCTGATCAGCGACAAGTTCAGAGTTCGTTTGACCTATGTATCGGCGCCGATGGGAGTTACTCCAACGTCCGAAGACAATTGATGCGGGTCGTGAAGTAAGCATCGGAATATTCTCAATGCTCTTCGAAAGGCCGACCCGTTAACCTTCACCAATGCCGTAGGATGGACTATCAGCAGGAGTATATCTCTCATGAATACCTTGAGCTGCGGATGCCGCCCGGACCGATAGTTAACGACCAACCCACTTTTCTCATCGACCCTAACCATCTCCACATATGGCCGAGACACTCTTTCATGCTCATCGCCCTACCTAATAAGGTGCTGTATAATTGCTCTATCTAAGCTTCATCCATGTAACTCTCCGGAAGCCAAACTAATTGGGGGGGAGCGTTTCTATCGTCGTGCAATATTATAGGATTGTTCTTTCACATGCACACTTTTCGCCCCAACAGAAGATTTAGGCCTCGTACGGACGCCCGTAGAGATCGTCGCTTGGTTCCAGAAACACTTCCCAGATGCGTTGGCGTTGATTGGGGAGGATACCATCGTTCACGACTTCCAGAAAAATCCTCGAAGCTCGCTCATTTCAATCAAGGCTAAACCATACCATTACAAGGACAGGGCCGTGATCATTGGCGATGCAGCGCATTCCATGGTACCGTTCTACGGCCAAGGCCTGAACTGTGGATTGGAGGATGTCCGTATCCTACAAACGACCCTGTCTACGCGGGGGATCGATGGTCATCTGCAGTCGAAGCACCTCGACGACCACGAGGTCGATGAGCGGATGCAAGGAGCATTGGAAGAGTACTCATTGACCCGACACGACGACTTGGTAGCGATCTGCGACCTCGCCATGAACAATTAGTGAGTTAGCCCTCTAAGGTGGTCGTTATCACCCCCCCGAAGCTGACGGAAGCTGGTAAACATCCCAACTACGCAGCACGGAGATGCGCCACGACGTGACCACGCCCATGTATCGACTGCACAGGACCATCGACACTATCCTCGCATCGCTTACGAACCCCACCGGGTTCTCCGCGCTCGCCCCACTGCTCTCGCGCGTCGCTTACCCATCTGAGGGGCCCAAAGGATGGATCCCTCTCTATACCATGGTGACCTTCCGTCCGGACGTCAGCTACGACATGGCCCGGAGACGCGCAGCTTGGCAAGCGCGCTGTATTCGCATTGTAGAATGGACGATTGCGGGCGCCGTCGGCGGCTTAGGAGCTTGGCTCCTGGTGGGGCTCACGGCGACTCGACGGGGTATATTATCACCCGTCCTAAAGAACTGAAGGGAAAAAAAGGGGGGATTTATATCCCCGCCTTCCGGCGAAGCTTAGGAGGGGTCCAGCAGAGGAGGAAGAACCGACAGGCATGAGGATGTGCGCCGCGGGGGATTCGGTTCCCATGCGGGACATTTGTCTGGTCGGGGTTGGCGATGGGCAAACCTCACGAGCAATCTAGTACTATAGAAGCCTAATCCGAGAAGAGCGTCGGCGTGATCCCCAAGAATGTCCGATGCCGGAGAGGGAAGGCGGGCCCAGGGCCCTGATAACTATGTGCTCAGCAAACACCCTACGTCTGACAGGGTTTGGATGAAAAATCGGGAAAATCTCGACTTTGAACGCGCCGACCAGCGCACTGCCGTCTCCAGCCACCACCAGATCAATAATCAACGAGGGTGTGTGGACCGGATCTCTGGAGACGAAGCGTGATTCGAACTGGAGTTTTCGACCCAATCGGCCCGTCCTCTTGGCTCGGGAGCGTCGGAAACGGAAGGCAATGTTACAGTAAGGGTTCGATGCATGCGAAACGATCGGGAAACTGTAATCCAGGATGTCAATGGTAATGAAGTCTGAACACGGCAGGGCCTGCTCCGTAGGAATGGTGAGAGTCAAGTAATTGGGGTATTTGAACCAAGCCAAAGTAAGCAACGAGATAAAAACAGAACGAAAAGGGGGGGGGAAAAAAAGGGGGCGGGCGGGGGCGGAAAGCGCTTAGACTTGGAGTGATCCATCGCGAAGGGAACGGAGAAGGAGTTGGATGTACACATGCTGACCCAAAGGATGATACAAGGGGCGAGAAAAAAAGCGCTCGATCGCGAAGCCATGCTTTTACAGAGGTGGTAGCCAAGACAAGGTAAATGAGGGGGGTCACCAAAAACCCAGGAAACGGTTTTGGTTTTAGAAAAGCATCTAAACAGCATTTGGGTTTTGCATCCGGATCGAAGGAATGAGGTAGCGATCTTTCAGCCAAGGAAGAGCGATGGTATGAGATGGTATAATCGATGATGGAAAGGGGGAAAGAGTGCGAGTGAACGTCCGTAGGGAGAAAGGATGGGAAAGAAGTGTCAAAGTGCGCGCGGGTGTAGGAGGGCCTTCCGTTTGGAGAGATTATATCGTAATCCGCAATTCCAGAAGCTTTTGGCTTTGCGGGGTAGAGATGCGAAATCGATGACTGTCAATTGTTGACCAATTGTTGCGCAAGCGGAAAAGAGAATGAGGGCGAGATAAACTGTGGTAATGAGAGGTGGTGGTGAGAGGGGTTCCTCGCGAGGTTGGCCCTAGCCTCTCGCCATGTCCGATCGATGCGGGAGAGCAGGGGCTACGATGATTTAGAGGGCCGGGCGTACGATGTCCTGTCTGTGGAAGTCGGTGGGGGCGGGGGTGATGGTAACGTCGGGACTGACGTATTGGCAGATGACGACGGGCCGGCGGGCAGTGCTTCCGGCGCTGACGCGTTCTCTACTTTCTGCTCTGTCAGAGGCAACAGACACATAAGTGCGTCAGGCGTAAGAAGAATGCCCATAATTAAGGGGTGAACCCATCGTCGCTCGGTACCGCCTGTGGAAGTATGGTGTGCATGAGACTCACTCTTCGGCCGACCCCGAGGTCGTTTGGGCATGGCAGCTTTTGCAGCTTCTGCGGCAAGCTGCTCTTCCGTCCGTGGCTGTCGCAAAATGAAATCGACGAATGGGAGATAACAAATTATAAGCTCCAGCCGAAAAACCTCGAAGGTAATTTGGAAACTCTGTTACAGATAGAAGAAGAAAAGGAAGCTCACTTTACGAGGACGACCGCGAGGTCGCTTCACGAGGGCAGGCGCGCTGGACGGGCCAGCCTCGGCGTTCATAGCAGCTTCTGACGCGTCAAGGTTCTTCTTGTTCTTGCTGCCAGGTGGACGACCTCGCCTGTTCTTGACCGGAGCTTGGACAAGGAGCAGGTCAGCTACGAGAGCAATGGAACAGACGCGTTCTTAAGCCAATGCTTGCTTTCGACTGGAAGTGACGATGAGCTGGAACGGGCGAACGGGGTGAGTACGCACTTGGTTCAACCTCTGGGGTCAGATGAGCGAGCGGGCCCCCTAAGCGCGCATCGTCCTCAACCTCGTCCTGTTCAACCTCGTCGCTCTCAGATCTCAGTCGCTTGGCCGGCATTGAAATATGATCGAGGTACCACTTTAGATGGAATGCACCGCGTCGTCGGCACGTGAAAGGTGTGGTGAAAGAGATCGAGTCTGCCTTTTTCCGTTTGCAACGTTGACGACAGAAATGGCCTCAACGGACGATCGAGCACGAGTTGGTTTTGGCTTGGGTAGGTTGAAAGTTGGGAGAGGGAGAAAAACACGGAAGACTTTTTGACATGCAAAGTTGGCTTGGATTTTAAGAGCCGGGAAGGGGGAAAGAGATCTAGATTGTTCAAGGGATGATGTGAACCCGTTTTACGGTTTCTCGGGCCTCTTCCTCTGTGTTTGTGTTACTTTTGGAATTTCGTGTCAGTACACTCCCCCCCCGGGGTCGCGCGAGGAAGCACCAACGCCACCCTTACCTGACCACCTCATCACTGGCATTCTTGTTCCGTGACCCAAGCACAGCCATCGCACACCAGAATCCATTTTCAGTCAACCCGGGTCTTCTTCAACACTCTCTCGCGTGTTCACCATCGGATGGACCAAGGAGCTAGGCGGCGGACAACGTAAAGTCCGAGGCATCGGTCTTCGGAATCTCAACACTCTTCCGCCTGCGCTAGCGCCAAACACCTCCGATCCCCGGTTTTATTTCAATTATCCACCTCCGATTCGACGGGACTTTGATCTCTATCGCTTCCTGTCTGGGTACTCGTTTTCAACCAGTTGGACGTCGAAGAAGCTGTCGGGCAGGCTCGAAAAACAATTCGAGAACATAATCCCTCCCCCCACCCTCCGAGCTTTTGCCTTGCGACGTCGAACTCTTGAACCCATCATCCTGAATAGCGCATTCGCGCCGGGCCTCCCCGACAGGAACTAATTTCGATATGCTTATTTTCTTTTCGGTACCGTTCGGGACCGCTGAAATTCAGCGCTCCCCCATCCACACCCACGAGAGGGAGGCCTTTCCCTTACCCCCCGATCTCTTCAACGCCCTTGCGACGCGGCAGATTTCAGATCATCCGGATCTACAACATCACCGATTGGATCCCCGATTCCACCGGTTTTTAATGTCCATTCCTCCCTTCGCCGCGGTCTGAACGAGTACGCACTTGTAATGGCCGAAACGGCGGCTTCGAGGTTGGGAGCGATGACCATGTCGATATGGGGGGAGGGGGCTCCATCCCGTCAAACTCTTTGTGTATGCGTGGGTACTTTTTTGGACCGCGCCGACGAGAAGTGACGCATTCAATAGACGCAAGAGTGTCGGACCCAGCAGGCGCGCGAAAGGAATTAGATCTCATTTTCTCGCAGAGATGGCCCCTTGATCCTCGCTTTGAGATGGCCTTGGAGGTGGAACCAATCGGGATCATTTGCGAACGTGCGTCCAAAAAGGTATCGGTCCTCCTCTCTCACACAAAGAAAAAGCCAAAAAGTATAAAATGAAAAATAAATGCTGAATGATAATTTAAAAAAAAAAATTGTCGCAAAATGTGGGGAGTTGTGTGCGTTTGTTTTTATTATCTTGGCCAAGTTCGCAATATGAAGGGTTGCTGCGGTGCATGGTGTTGCACAGCATCCTGATCCGAGGAGGGCCTTTGTGACAAGATGTGGCGCAACCAGTCGCTGAGAATGACGAGAAGGGATCTTTTTTAGTCTCCTTCTTGGGAATGAGATTCCATCTCGGTTCTGGGCATCCAATGGCATTAAGTATATCCGGGAATGTTCGAAAGGCGGCCTGTGTGGTCTCAATGCTGGCACGGTCAGGGTACCAAATGTCTCGTTGACTGGCGAGGATATTTGAGCGATTTATTTGGATGCTCCTGCATCCCGCCGGAAGAATAAATTGCAAAATAATAATAATATTCCTGAAAAAAAATATTAATGTGCGATATGATTTCGGGGTGTTGATTCTATGATGAGTGTCAAGGCAAGCCTCGGCGCCCCCAGGGTTATTCCATTTTTGACGTCCGCACCCCATTTTTGATTGTCGAAGTAGAAAATTGAACACGGTGTTTGCTCTCGGAATCACATCGCCGCATGAGCCACGTCTTTTCCACCCACCACCCTTCGTTCTGTCGCCTGGGTACGACACGACACTCACATGCTCCAGCTACCTCTAGGATTGGCTTTGCTCTTGCTACAGCCTCTGAATGCCCAAGCTCGAACCCAATACGCACCCGAGGACACATATGCGTTCCCTAAATATCACATAAACTTCCTGAACAACCATCCCATCTCATCCGGCCACGCCCAGATATTGCTGAATGGAGGCATGTTGGAAGGGATACGAGATTTCATGGGGAATTACAAGTCTTTGTATGAAGGGGACTGGCCTGCGTTGGATGGACCTGAGAATGTGCGTGTCCCCCCCCAAAGTACATTTTCAATTTGGGCTTCCCCCTCCCCCCTCCCTTTCGGCTGAATTCACTGGATTCAATCCACCCCATTGAATTATTGTTTTGCTACAGGCACCATCGCCACAGCTTCAGACGATGCGACTTGGAGGCGATAGATCGTTCTTGTGTCTGACACCGCCACCTCTCACATTTACGCCACCGCCACCGGAAGAGCCGGCCGCAGTGGATCCTGCGAAGAGCTGGGCTCTCTTGCAACCCTTAACTGGGTCTTGCTTATATGTGAGTCCCTTCTTCTTGTCTTTCCCCAATGTCGAATAGTCTTTCTTCCTGCTGGCGGGGAACTTGAAAAGGGACCAGTACAGGACCTCTTGTCCTTTTTTTTTTTGTCAAGAGGTTCGATGACGGACAAAGACTGTCTCTCCACTTATTTCTGATCTGACTTGTATAGAGCTAAAACGTTTCCTTCTTTTTTTTTTTGTCGCAACGTAGCACCGACAAGGCTGGTTCACATACTCATATTGCCACAACAACCACGTGCGGCAATTCAAGGAACTCGAGCATACACATCCACATCCTGCAGGTAGACGTTTTGAAGCCTCCTCCCCCCCACACACAGCTCGAAATGGGCGTACGTAGAAGGTTACTGAATTCCTCTAATAGGAGGGAGGATTCCAAAGGAAGATCCGGATTATCACGCTTACACCTTGGGGAAATCGACCGAGGCCGCTGTCGCTGTTCAAGGCGAAGGCAATAACACGGGACTGCAACTCAGCGAGGGTGCTGGGAAACGATTTCTGACGTCAAAAGTAACGCAAAACCAAACATGTCTTCGCTTTCTGTGAACCTGAGATTTATTTATTTTAAATTTTTTTTTAAAAATGGATCTTAGTGGACGGATGGTACCCCATGCGACAAGACGGGTCGAGGACGGGAGATTGAGATTCAGGTTCGTCCGACCTGTTTGTGTGGTGTAAAAAGCAACCATAATTGACAGAACAAATTATTATTATTATTTTTCTCATACAATCGCCAATGTCCATTTTTCTTAGTTCCACTGCTCAATGACGACCACGGATTCGATCCAGTTCCTGAAAGAGACCAGCGTCTGCCAATATCTTATGGTTATCCACACGCCTCGTCTCTGTGGAGAGCCAGGCTTCCAATCGCTTCGGGAGAAACAACCCGCAGCACCCATTCACTGCCGAGAGATCGTCTCATCTACCTCTGAGGATGCAGGTATGTCAATCTCCCCCTTCATTTCTTTTTTTTTTCTTTCTCTTTTTTCTGAGACGATAAAACAAGCCTAACCAACATTTTGGGTCTCCCTACAGGTGAAAGCGGGCCTGGAGATGAAGTGAACGACTATCAGTTTTTTCCAGAGGGACCCCAGCCTCTGAACTCCCGCACACGGTCCACGATCCACATGCCAAACCCCGCGGAACAACGCGCAAAACAGGCCAAAGCGGTCAAGACGTTGGGGACCATACCTGCCACAGGGAGTGTTCCAGACATCGTATCCAAAGCCATTGATGCGCTCCTGAAGAAAAAGGCCAAAGCGAAAGCTGATGGTGGCAGCGATAGGACAAACGACGGTGATGAGGGGGACATGTTTGAATTCGTCCTGCCGTTGGACAATGGGGAGGAGGAGGATGTGTTCGTCCAGGTGTTGGATTTTGAAGCGGCGATGGGAGATCGAGAGCAGTTGGCGGACGCTTTGAGGGCTGCGTTGGGCGATAAGTTGGGTAAGGCGATGATACCGAGCCGTGGGGATGAGGAGGAAGAGCAGGAAGAGGTCTACTATGATGATTCTCTGTAGCTATTCTCGTGTCCCAACACTTCTTCTCCCTTCTCGGCACGGCAGAGTCCACTCCGGTCAGGAGATGCCCGCAGTTGGTCAGCCATCATGACGCTGACGTATTTCCCCCTGACGTCATCACACGGGTCGTGGGAGGTATATCTGAGCTCCGCCATTCCAACTCTAACCAATCCTCTATCTAACCACAGCCCCTCTACCGCAACTCCAACCTGTAAGTAGCAAGCCGGCCGTTCTTTGATTATCATTAGTCAACGCGTGTATCCTTCTGCACTCAGCTTCAACCCATACACACCTCATCACAATGGCTGGAGCTGGCAGAGACATTTTCTCTGTACGTAAATAGCGATGGCATACGCTGCCCTGTAACAGACGTTCTGACCGTTGAGCCTCTTCACAGATCATCTGTGCTGTCCTTCTCCCCCCGCTTGGCGTGTTCTTCGAGCGCGGCTGCGGCGCGGACTTGTTGATCAACATCCTCCTCACCTGGTACGCGCAACTCCCGACTATAACACTTTCTATCCTACAACCCTAACCCTCGCGGTTTCCTTTCGATAGCCTCGGGTATATCCCTGGTATCGTCGTAAGTTTCCACCTGTTTCCACCATGCCTTGCACAATGTGGAAGCTAACCCCGCACCTCGTTTTCTCTCACTACAGCACGCCCTCTGGATCAGTAAGCCTACAAGCTCTACTTCCCTTAACCTAGGTAACACTAACCATCCATCCCGCAACCCCGTTGTGTACAGTCCTCAAGACGCCATAGATGGTAAGTTTGTCCGCATATGATACTGTTGCTAAGGACTTGTTCTTGCTAACGCGGTCAATTTTGTTTGTTTGTTCCTCCAGAAGCACTGCATTCTCTTAGTAATCTTGGACTTCCCAGAAACGCACGTGATGTGCCTGTAATCCCTACTATACCCGTCAATGTACCTGCAGTTTGCACCCACTACTTTTTGCGCAATGTGTGACTTGTGTTCTGGACAATCTGCACTACTATATATTTGCACCAATGCGTTGGGCGATGGTATTGAATCAACGCTCACATCAAAAAGCTCCGTGGTTCAGCAACAACCATCATACCAAGCGTGCACCACAACTCTACATAAAAACTTGTCCCGTTCATCATTCCATGCACTTGCTCACCATCTTATCTACTATGCTGTAGAAACCTTGTGTCCACAAGAGTTCAAAATGATTCTCTGTGACCGACGTGTTATCCATCTCTACATCCTGCTCGGCCCTCCTCAGACCCTCCCACATCGCATCGGCTTGATCCTGGCTGATCAACTCATCTCCTGCAGACTGCACGATAAGCCAATGAATATGCTCGCCCCCAACTTGAGCCCCGAACCGCGACACGGATACATGCTCGTAGTTTGTGGCTGGACCAAACGCACCATGGATGAAACTGATGTAATCTGGGTTCGTTCGGAGCAGGAGGTCGACGTCGTAGATCCCTTCGGTCACGATCACACCCTTCACGCTAGAAAGCAGCTCGGTAGAAGGGTTGAAGAGGGAAGATTGGAGGAAGATGGAGGCGATCATGTGTGCGCCGCAGGAGTGGCCGACGAGGATCATCCGGGTCGAGTCGAAGGTCATCTCTTCCTCCTCCAGGAGCTTGTGCAACGCGTCTAGGAGATCCTGCGTGTGCGCTGGGTGGTGTAATGCGGGGGCGTCTTCCGGCTTCCGAGGGGAGATGCGATAGTTGACGATGGCGACCGCGGCTCCCGTCTTGTTTACGAGATCCTCGGCGAATGACACATATTCACTCTTGTCACCACTGCTCGGAACACAAAGGCAATGATGATGAATAAAGTAAAGTTTTGACCCCCGGGAAGAAGTGATGTGTGACCTTGATCGCCAAGACGTACCTCCTCCAGGCTCCTCCGTGGACGAAGACGATCAGCGGCGGCTTGGCGATCGTCGCAACATGGTCTTCGGGGTAGTACAGATCGAGCTTGTTGAGCGGGTGATCCCCATAAGGTAGTTCTCGGATATTGGCCATAAGGGCTTTTTTTTCTTTAAAGAAAGGCCAAGGTTGAGTGTGTTACTATGACTTGGCAACGGATCTAGGATACTCCGGAGAAGGCCCAAGCTTCTTTCGTCTTAGCTAAAACAATATCAAGCCGAGACTCGGCACAAGCAAGATCCAAGAAGTCGCACGGCCTTGGCCTCCATGAAGAAATATGTGGAGTCTGAATTTTTACGATACCGAATTTAAAAAAAAAGAAGTATTAAATATTCTAGGTTGGCTTGTATTTCCCGAGAAGATGCTCCATCCACTCCAGATGCACAACGTGACCTCTTGTACGCTTCACGAATGCAGTATAGCTCAATGCGCCAGCGAAGACCGATGCAACGGAGACGACAGCGGCATAACGGAATTGTGAGGGCCGTGAGAGGATGATCGTTAGGATGTATTTGAGCAGATCGGCCACGTTCTGCAAAGCGAATTGCAACGAGGTTCTGGGGTTTTTTTTTTTTTTTTTTTTTTTGAAAAGGAGCAGAAAATTTGAGACTATTAGAACCGGCGTCCTTTGACCTCATAGTGCTTGGGAAAAAGATCAGCTCACATGGAGTTGCGCCGTGGATGGTCGGCTAGGGTTGTTTGAAGCTCTTTCAGCTGGCAGAGATCAAATGCCCATAGCCAAATGCGGCTGACGGCCATACCTGTGAACACGTCGATATTCAGCTCATGCAGTATCACTCGGATATGCCCGACGCAGAAGATCACCCACCACCAAAGAGCAAGGCTTGATTCCAAGCAGGTCCACGCATGCCGGCATGAGACGCACCGATGAAGAAGCTCAGAAGCACTGGGATCAGTGAGATGAGCTCTCCCCTTATGAACATGCCAACATCGGTGGATGAGTACGTTGTCTGTTTCGCATCACACTGATCAATCTCGCGCGACCAACCAGATAGCCCAGCTCCCCGCTCTGACCAGACCCAGCCGTTTCTCCATCGCAGGCATGATGAACGTACCGAAGAGGCCAGTGGCAACGCATATGCCACGCATACCAGCGATGAAAGCATCCTGAAAGTTGTGCGTCTTCAAATAGGATATGAGTGTACCATCGAAGCTATGCCAATTCTTGGTTTTAGTGCACTATACTCTCCTCCGGTTGAAGACATCATCAGGTTGCTTACGAAAGTACCGTGAGATATAGCAGAGATATGGCCAAAGAGCTCGGGAAGACTGGACTGATGGTGAACTCGCGCCAGTCGGACGCTTGGGTGCGCATGAATGAGCGGATGGCCTGAGATGCCCGTTTCATGCGTGCACGTAGAGAATGTTCTGGCCGAGACGTCTCAGTCGATGATGCCACGGAAATATGCAGACGGTGCCGTTCGTCCTTCTGGGCTTGGTCCCGCGCCAGAGCTGACAGCCGGTTGTAGACAGTTGCTGTCCCTACATGAACCATTTTTTAGACTGGTAGGTATGAGCATGGTTCAAGACTTGCTCACATAATATCTCCAATATCATGGAGACCAATCCAAACCCACCCAAGAAAGCGACTGAGAATGGATAGGACGTCGTCGTCGTCAACAACGAGACGAAGAGAGGTGCCAGCAGTTTTGATACGAGATCTATGCGACGCAGTATCGTATTGAGTCTCGTCAATCGTCCATCATGACCTTCAGCGATGCATGTCGCCCAGTCACGCTCCACAGCGACTGAGATCCCGATCGTCGACAATTTCAGCAGGCATCCAGAGAGTGTGATCGCTGTAAAGAGAGTCCAAACGGGCGCAGAGGCATCCTCACCCACAGCTGCTTCTTCCCTTAGTCTAGTATGGAAGATGAGGAAGAAGCAGACGTAGGTCACCGTAGCTGAGAGCTTTTGCACTGCGATGCACAGTCGAACAAACCGAAGCTTTGGCACATGGTCAACAAGGGTACCGATGGTACCGGCAAAGATGATAGCAACTCCTGTTCAAACGAATCATCCATCACATGCACATCGATCTACTCGAAAATCCTGGCTGACCTGTGGTAAAGAACCCGTACAAGGATGCGGGCAACAGAGTCGTTTGAAAGAGCTCAATTAGGTAAAGATAGAAGGCGAATTCGGCAGTACGGTCGCCCCATGTGCTGTACATATTAAGCATAGCTGAAGCACCTCATTTTTAACAGTTGAGATTGTCGCCTACCTCAAGGCGTGCTGAGCCCCAAGTGACCAAAGGCCCTTAGCGTCGATCCTCCCGGTATCTTCAACGACGACTGCAGGCTCTTGCTCGGCACGAGACTGAGGATAAATGGTATCCAGTTGTGTTCCATCATCCATTTGTGGTATGGGAGTTTTTGATCGTTCGTTAGTAAGAGCATCGATTCATCACGTGCCGTGTCCTGTATCTATTGTTTTCGTTCAAAGTTTTGCCTGGTGGTTAACCCTCCCAACGTCGCCTTCTTGGTCAACAGGATCAGCACTGCACAACCTGAATGAAGTTCTTGACTTCGGAATCCAGCCGAAATATTGATCTCACACCTTGCTCTCCAGATAGCCATGTGACTCTTTGGCATTTGGCACCCCCTAATATCTCCCCCGCGACGAACGTTGGCTAACTAATGGAGTTTCGGCTTAATCTCTCCCCATATGTCCTGAGTGACAAACAGAACGAATTCTTGGACTGCAGTTCCCCGCAATCTGATGGTAATCTTTTAGGAAGACCAAATGAGTGACGTGCAGCTTATCTTTCATTTCAATGTGCTATTTGTAGCACCCAGCGATGATAGCTCAACCCCAGCATTCGATGCTACGTTCAACTTGAGTCGCATATTTAAGCATGCGGTGGTGATCTGCCCTAGATCTGCTCCGTTTTCGCTCCGATTGGCTGACGGTTGACTTACAACTGCACTTAGTATTACGACATCCCGTATCGGCCACGTTGGAAGGTGAGAAAGCCGCTTGACTCCTATCACTGTTCATATGTCATATGTCGCCCGTCTTTGATCCCTTGCTCTATCCAAAGGGCGGCGATCGGACCTGCACAGTAGCCTCAAGGTCGCTCTGCCGCTCGGCCAATGTTTCTCATCGCCATACAAGAAGAGCGCCTTATCCCCTTCTAAATTGTGCGGATGCTCATTGTAGGAGGGCAGATTGCGCTCAACACGAGGATCGTCTCACGGCAAGGATCCGAATGCGTGCGAGGTTTTCGTCGATCACCTGAAGAGAAGCACCGCCCCCCCCCTCCCGACGCATTACTCCTTTAGCCCATGCTTCGGAGAAACTCAGCTCACACCCAATGTACCGAAGCTCGCATGGATGAATATGCGTCTGAATTTCGGTGGATTCGCCATGGTGTATGCGGAAAAGTCTGATATTTTTCCTCAGGTGTCTGAGAGCCCTCATCTACTGCGTATTCAAACCAACCAAGTGGGCCTGTGACTTGACCGGAACCTGCTCTCATGATGATGATTGATTACCGACTTGCACCCCTTTTGAGGAGTGCACCATTTTTCGACCGGAGCAGATTGGACGCCCAGCCATAAACACCGCGAACAGAAAGGAATCATAAGTACCGTTGACCCAAAGACACGGCCCCACAGTCAAACCCTGACATGGCCTAAACATCTGTGCCTTGGTTGTTTCTCGTCCATCGCGGGAGAGATATTTGGATTTCTGAAAGACTGGTGAGTAGGCTCGCCGATATCGTGTGCTACTGAAGCCTCCGAGGGTCTCGTTGCCACTAATGTGGTGACCATTGGGCGAGACGAAATCGCATTTGTGCGTCTTACACTACCGCTCCGCCCCGTGAACGTTGAATCAATGTCTTGTTTTCTGATTTTTAGAGGGACGTTGAAAATCCCAGGCCAAGCGTTGTCCAAGGTATATATATCGTCTAAAGGGACCTAAGGTTTTAGTGTTCGCACTCCTTACCGACGCATCTGGCCCCGCCCCGTCCTGCTCGCACCACTGATCCGTGTTCGGTGGCACAACGTGCTTTCCCTCAAAACCCTTGAAACAGGGCTGGGTCAGACCGACAACTCTCAGACTGGCTCTATGTCGAACACTTCCTCGACCAAAGCTGTAACACGTGACCTAATTCACAGCGATCCATTGATTTGCCGGTCGGCGTTCACACTCACGGTGATTATTCTCAGATTATCGATGTTGGAATTGCACAGCGGTATGTCCTTGGGCTTCTGAGAGAAGGCGCCTAGGAGGCATGGGACGCTTGGACTTTCCCTCTTCGGGCGTTACTGCTCGTGTGGCTTGGGCTCGCGGTTACACGCAACAATATGGCCGGGCAAGCGCTGTCACAAGCGTCTAATTCCGTAATGACAGAGTCTGCTTTCCCAGGTCCTTCGGCTGTCGAAGCAGCCGGGGATGCATGCTTATTCACTGGATGCTGTCCTAGCTCCGTTCGTCAGAAGCCACCCCCTTCGATCACTGTTACCACCCTCTACCGCTCTACTGCAGCGCCTTGGAAGTGGCCGTTATGCACAGAGGCGAGGCCCGTGCTTTCCGCAGTTCGAACCTCTCAGCATCTCGGTCGCGTGTAACTCACATTGACCATGTCTTTTGCAGGGTTGTGTTTGCGTTCCCGAAGGCTTTTTTTCTCCCTTCAACGCCCTGAGCATGGCTTGACTCTTACTCAGATGCACCGATCGGTGTCTCTCCAGGAAGTATCACCCTGGGTTTTCTTCGATCGCCGGGCTGGTCCTTCTGCACGTCCCTCCTACCGTGGCGGTCCCACCGCGACATCTCAACCAGAACAACTGAAACATACAGTCACCTCGCACACACATCTCCGAAACCGACATGGGAAGGCAGCCCTTCAGCCTTTGATTGCTCTTCAGCCGGGAGTTAGGGCCTCACTCTGGTGCCTCAATTCGAAGAGGTCGCGCTCTGATTCTCACTCGGAGATAGGGACCACGACCATAGTCGTACACCTGTGCGTCTATGAACTCGCGCATATCGACATCCCGAAACACTTCTTGGGCTCTTTGCAGTGAATTGACTCCCCGGATACGTCCTTCACAGTGCAACATCTCGGTATTACTCCCACCGTCACCGTCACCATCAACTGCCAATGCAAGCGTGATCGACATGCCCTTCATCAGACGCGTATGCCGCATCTTTGGTTTTAGATTTCAATCTGCTTTTGACATTTGCGTGTCAACGTTCCACTGAGTGGTCCGTTGTTTGCCGCTCTGGCTTGCTAAATTCCGCGTCTTTCCCACCGCGGCCATCTTCACAGCACAGGAATCATCGACGCGCCCTCTGCCTCCCGGTTCATTAGATCTTCTTATTCCTTTTCACTGTTGATTAATTCTGTGTGTTATATGCTGGCGAATGGCTTGCTGCACTTGTGGCTTGCTACTTCGTCATATGGTAACCCGTCTGTCTTGCTGCTCTCGTGCCGGTGGGCATTCTCTGTAAAACGTACTGCCATTATGACTTCATGGTAGATGGACATCGCTAACATGCACTGTATGCGAGATAAGAACGCAGGCGGGACCATCCCTGACGCGCTTATGCGCCCTGACGTCCCGTACAGTAGGATGTGACTACCGTGGATCCCTCAACGTCATGTTAGAGGCCTGTTCTCACTCGGAATCGCGACTTGTGGACCATCAATCTCATCTGACCCTGATGTTGAGTAGGAGTATTCCGTGTCCCAGTCACTCCCCTCAATGTTTTTTTTGGGTGGCTTAAAGGAAGCCCACCCGATCAAATGGGGTTCTGAATTTCGTTGCTCAAGTTATCCCTCCTTTGGGATGGGAGTTGGGTGTCTCAGTGACCTTCCTGGTCTCGCCTACCTGAAAGACTCCGTGTATTCTTCACGTTCGAGGTGTCTGTTCCGGAGGTTTTGACGCGTGCGACTCTTTTGACCCATTTCTCAAACTGTTTGGGCGAATGCTCAGCTATTTGCAATTGAACGCCGGTCATTGTACAGCTGTTGCCAATTTCGGACTGATTACGTGATTTGTTTATTCTCTCCAGCAGTATTGGATTGCCGGCATTCCGCCGGGCTGACTGCTGCAGTCACGATGGACATTGACCATCACCTTGGCCACCTTGGCGTAGAAACATCGTGAAGTCAAGTATGATACCGCGTATGATGCCAAGTTGAATGAAATTTAGATGACCATGAGGTCTGTGGTTGCTTGCTGTTCGCCGGCCTCATCCACAGTTTAGATTTGCATGGCTCGGCCTAGGCCGGGAGGTGCAAGTCTATTTTGCCCGATTTTTGGCTATTTCTCTGACCATGAGGGTGCGTGCCTTGTCTTTTACCTGCGAAAACAAACAAAACGAAAACGGAAGAATTTTGAGCGGGTGTTGTCACTCGTTGTCTTGGCTTGACTCATGGGGGGTTATACTCTTGCCGGCGAGGGGCTTGATTTCAACTCCAGACAATCCACTCCGATGGGTTGGGGTCAATAGCTTTTCGAGGCGTTGGACTTTGACCCAGGTCCGCAGAGTGAAGACGTAATAACGTGAATCCCCAATGATCAAGTGAGATGAGTTGGCATGTTGTTGAGAGAAGGACGTTTATGCGAGGTCAGCCGCAAGGTGCGCCCCTGCCTGGTTACCCCGATCTACTCGTTGGTCAGCCTTTTTTTTTTTTACTGACCGACTACGTCACTTTTCCTTGGCCGCGAGGCGTAGGGATGAACTGAGAGGCATGAGCTCCGCGCGCTCGCGATGGCATGGTCGTCGTTCGGCTGTATCACCTCAATCGCACCCTTCACGCTGCTAGATCTCTCTAAAAAGGATTATAGGTCGATATCATCATTCGAGATATGCTTTTCCTTGGTTTCGATTATAAGAGGAGTGACACATCCGAGTGATTGGAGTGGGACTCTTGAATAATTTAGTCCAAGGCAAAGGCAAGCTGCTATCTTGAGTGCCGTAACGTTGGATCCGCTCGAGCCGTACGGGGAAAGAGATTAGCATCAGGGATGTGTTTCGTGATCCTCAAAATGGAACACGGGTCGGTGAGGGCCATGAGTGCATTATGCCCACCCCATCGGTTCCTCCGCGCTCTCCTCGCCATGTGCATCATGCAAATGCTACTTTTCTCATTAATTTGGTCATGTTTTTTTGTGGGACAAGCTTTCAGTCCACCGTCCTCCCCCCAAATGATCAGCGAGTGATAATGAAATGGAGGTCACCCCCAATTATGTATAAGCGAATATCGGCAGCTACGGCGAGGCTTACTCGTTGACCATGATGAGCGTCGGTGACTGAGGCGGCCTTACGCATTGCACGGAGGCCGTGGAAGATTGTCATGAAGCGCGGCCGAGGTCCGATACCACCCAAGTGAGATTGATATTGGCTTTTGTTTATGTTTTCCTCCTGTCTGTAGCAAGTTTCTTGCCATATAATTCCGAAAACTTGGCGTGATAGAGCGAAACGACAGAGAGAGAGAGAAGGACCTGGGGGCGTGGTCAGGCCCAACAACGAGGCGACTCTGGGATTCCCTTGCGGTTCTTTGGCTCTCTTGCACACAAAAAAGTCAAAGAGCAATGAGAGTGTGAGGGAAAGAGACAGGTTCTTCTTTTTTTTTTTCTGGGTTCTTCGCTGGTGGTTCGAGCCGATTTCATGTGCAGGGTCCGACCATGGTTACCTTGCATGCCTTGCCCAGCGTCCGGTCATGCCGCCTTGGATAGGTTGACATACTCGTTGTGTTGTGTTGGGCGGAGGCACGACAGGAGGCAGTATATAGGCGTCTACAGAGGCAGGAGCTCGATGGTACAGCCTCAGTCGTTCCCAATCCTGTCCTCTCCACTCTATTAATCTTCCTACCCACACCGAGCCTACCAGTGCTAGCTATAATAGGCGTTGAGGTCGACGCTCACCAAGTTAACATTTGCAACGCGATAATCGATAGTCAAGTGCCCCGTTGAGCCGAGACCCGAATAGAGGCCTCCAGGGACCGGCACACTCGCGCCCCATCTGCCCGTCTATATTCATATATCCAATCCCCGTTCCAAGAATCCCCCAATCTCCTCAATCCCTTCCCCCCCCCCTTCCCCCATCCTATCTCCTGCGTCCACCTCCATCATGTCTACGATGGTCTCCCCGTCGCCTCGACCACTCAAGTCGGTCGCTTCAGCCGAATTGCTGGGGCATCATCGCTCTCCATCCGCTGGTTCGTTTCGTCCAACTCAGTCGCTTTTCCAAGCCCCCACTGACCGCTCGACGTCTCTCCCCCAATGGGCCTAATGTTGATCGTTTATAGAGATCGCCCAGCGACAGCTCCTTCCTCAGTTACGCGAACAGAGTCCAGGTGGCCAGCTCGCTATCCCAGGAGGTGATGGACTGGTATGTGTCACCCTCTCTCTTGAACCCGTCACCGAACGCAGTTCAGTTCATCATTCAATATACTATACTGATATACTACTTTCGTCTCTTCCCCCTCTCGGTTACCGCTTCGTCTTGGGCATTTAATCTATATTTTTGATTGAAATCGCGCTCTATCACTTGGGCCTGCAGCCAACACAGCGTAACCGGGTGGTCTCTCAGTCAGCACCATGCACTCCACCAGATTGTCAAACACCTGGCGTGACCAACAGACAGGTGCAAGAAGCTGTGCCTCCATCACCTCGGCAGCTTAACTTTCAAAGGCCATTCTCCTTAGCAAACCGTCGATCCGCTTCATCCTCCCATATATCAGGCGCCGCCTCACCTGTATCTCCGACCAATCCACAATCATTACAGCCTCCACTCAAGTCTCCAGGCTTCCAGGGACTTAATTCTACCGCTCCTGCGACACCCTCGCCGCTTACAAACGGGCACTCAGCATCAGGTTCTACTACCAACCTCGCGACCAACAACAACAACAACAACGCCGCGGTTGTCCCATCGTCACTACCTTCTCGTCACGCAAAGCAAAGTTCCCATAGCGGCCCACTCCAAGACCTAAAGAAATTCCTTCACTCCCACATGGGCCACTCAAACAACGACAGCTCGAGCTCAAGCATACATAATGGAGACAAGAGCGCGCCACCGTCGGCGCCTCGCTCCGCTCTAGCTACCCCTGCCCACGGCAGCCCAATGGCTTCCACCGAAAATCTCCACATCCCGGAGGCGAACGGTCACCCAGCTGTGGCTCCTAGCACTCCACGTCGTGGACTCAGCACGTCCAGCGCAAAAGACCACGGTCGATCCCACTCCGCTCTTGTCGCTGGTCTCTCCATGATCCACGGTCTCACCCCAAAGGAAGGCAGCGGCAGCGGAACCCACACGCCGCACGGTTTCCGATCCTTACTTCGATCCCACAAGGAAGGGAAAGGATCAGCACCTGGCAGCAGACGGTCGAGATCGCCGACACCCATGTCCGGCTTCAACACTGGCTCTAGTACACCATCGGGCGATGGTCATCACCATAAGCACCATGGCGCTTCCCTGGACGCCGCCACGAACGCGCACATGTCAAAGAAGTACGGCAAGTGGGGGCGAACGCTTGGGTCCGGTGCGGGTGGAACCGTGCGCCTCATTAGGGGCAACAGCAAGACAGGAGGCGCCATCTATGCGGTTAAGGAGTTTCGGCCGAGACGGGCCGGAGAGACCGAGAAGGAGTACCAGAAGAAGGTGACCGCCGAGTTCTGTGTCGGATCTGCCTTGAAGCACGTCAACATCATCCAGACCGTCGACATCGTTTCCGATCACGGGCATTATTATGAGGTCTGTTTTTGACTGCATATCCTTTGAGAGAGAAAAAAAAAAGCTCGTATCTTAATTACGAACTTGTAACGCTCTAAAAGGTCATGGAGTACGCTCCCTTCGACCTATTCAGCGTCGTCATGTCCGGCAAGATGGCTCGCCCTGAAATCTACTGCACCTTCCGCCAGATCTGCGACGGCGTCGCCTACCTTCACGGCATGGGCCTCGCACATCGCGATCTCAAGCTCGACAACTGCGTCATGACCACAGACAACGTCGTCAAGATCATTGATTTCGGAACTGCCACCGTCTTCCATTACCCCGGCAAAGCACCCATCCTCGCCTCTGGTATCGTTGGTTCCGATCCATACCTCGCCCCAGAAGTACTCCGGGATGAACCGTATGATCCGCGAAAGACCGATGTGTGGAGCGTCGCGGTGATCTTCATGTGCATGATATTGCGCCGTTTCCCATGGAAGATCCCGGATGCCAAGATCGACGCCAGCTACAAGAGCTACGTGCAAGCACACCCAGACTTGTCCGTCAAGCCGGTGAAGAAGCTGAACCACAGGAAGAGCACCAATCTGTTGTCAACCTCACCTTCGGCCATCCCAGGATCTTTGCTGAGTGCCGAGTCGGCAGAAAAGAGTATCAAACGCGTGCCGACAAGCCGTACGTCATCATCTACCGCCAACTCGGAGAAGACCGGGTACTCCTTCGCGAGCTCAGCGATGACGTCGGGTACCAGTGCCGAACCGGATTCGGATGGTTCCCACTCCGATTCTGGGAGTGAGGGGGAGAAGAAGCAGGGTACCGCTACGGTTTCTGCCATCCCGATTAAGTGCTCTACGAACAGCGCCTGCACCTCCACAACGACGCTTCTGCATATGCGAGGCGGTGGAATCAACGGCGATCCGATTGGCTCTCATAACTCGAGTCCGCAAGAGATGGATCCATCCGTTCTCACCCTCGGCCGACCAGCGGGGAGCACCGAGTCGTTGCCGGCCGACCCCGGTCTGACTCGCTTCGAGCCCCTCATCAGCAACCTCGAGAAGCTCTCCGTTCCAAAGAGCGCCGAGGCTGCCGTCGACCCATGCTGCGCTGCGGTGAGCGAAGAGCCAGAGGACGTGAAGGAGACTGAGGGCGAGTCGGACTTGAAGACCAAGGACTTTGGGAAGCTCGGTGCCCGTCCGTCTCTCCACCCTTCACATCTGTCGACGCCTGAGCGTGTCCGTGCCGCGACCGATCCCATCTGTACCTCATCCGACGCCATTGTTGGGCAGCCGACAGCGACTCCGACTCGTCGCGTCGCAGAGCGTGCTGCCCCTTCTAGCACAACTATCAAAAAGGTCGCAGGTCGCGACAGGAAGGACAGTGAAGGTTCCGTCGCCACCTTTGGCGTTGCCGGTCCCGAGTCCATCTTCCGCCTCCTCCCTCGTGAAACTCGCTCTGCGATTCGACGGATGATGTTCATCGAGCCATCTGCGCGCTGCACCATCTCCGACCTGCTCAGCGGGACGGGCAAGAAGGGCGGCTTGATGTGCCGGTGTGGCGGAAAGGAGTGCGGCGGTGGGCTGAACACCCCTCCATCCGAGCCCAAAGAAGACGAGGATGAAGATGAGGATGATGGCGAGTGCGATACCGATGATGGCGACGTGTGGCTGAAAAGTATCATCCCTTGCTCGCATGGTGGTCAGAGCAGCCCCGTGCATACACACATCAAGGTCGCGGTCGATGAGAAGGCCGCCAAGAAGCGGTTCCATTTCTGATCCTTTTTGGTTCCGTGGGCTCTAATCTTCTATGCTTACTTCCATCCTTTCGCCTTTCTCGCTTCAATTTAATCCTGTTTTCTTTCACTTGGCGTTCAGGCTTCCTTCACTCATTTCTTTTCTGCCTTTCTTCGTCCTTTCTCCTTTCCTCTACATATTTCACCTGGCTTCGCATCATACGAGGAGGGTTCTTCCAACATTCGCCTTTCTTCGTCTGATCATGAGCTGTATATTAGATTCTGCTCGCGTTCGACACGGACTTCTTTTCCACATCCATATGAAGTCGCAATAAATGTATATAACAACATCGACCTGATACCTTGAGCGCGCCTTGATTTCGCCAACGACGCCCACGACCTCCTGCCAAGTCGAATCGCCAAGATTTTATCGGTCCATACTGCCCCGGCCTGTAACTTCTTTGAATGCCCAATGAACAGCTTCTTCAACGTCCTCCGCGTGAGCACTTGGCTCATGCGCCGGAGGGCCTGTGCGTGCGCGTGTCAGAACGGCCCGGGCGGTACGGAGTCAAGGCCTCACCTTCAGAGGGATCATAGACGCCGGTATGCACGAGAACAGACTTCCATTTCGCCGCGTTTGCCCCAGCAATGTCCGATTCGGGATTATCTGCTCAGGAATCAATCGGCTTTGTGTAGCCCAGTAGTTTGGCAGGGATCGTACGACACGGACCTCCAACCATGAAGCTGCGAGCAGGTTGTGTCAGTGTCCACGAGCGCGCCACATGACATTCGCATACTCACATTTCGGGCATTGGACCAGTAACCACGCCGCTGATTTCCGATATCCTGGCTCGGAGGACGTCACGGGCAAATTCATATGTCGCAGCATACGGTTTACCGTACTGCGTGTAGGGATATTCCGCTCCTGTGGTCTCCTATGATGCTCCGGGCCGTCAGACGATGACTGACCTTCTCCACACCGGTAACGGACCTTGAAGATGGCCTGAAAAGCGGCCTTGAAGGCTCCTTGCCCGAACCGAGTTAAGGGATAATCATTCTTCCACAAAAGATCCGGATTGCAGAAGATGAGGTCTACGGCGTCCTCGGAAGCTAATGACGTGATATGAAGGACACTATCATTTCGCCAGATGCAGTCCACATACCTAATGGGTCATTCTTGTTCCGATATTCCTGCCCGAAGGTCTTCTGTTGTGACCGAAGTACGTCACAAGTGATTTGTATATCCAAGCCCCAATCACGCGGGTCATGGATCACAATCACAGCCCTGAACGCGATCTTCGAGAAGTCTGCCGCCTAGAAATCGGTGTTAGCTCTATCACGACGACCTCCATGTGAGAAGCGCGGATACCCTAGTGAGAGCCTTCTCAACATCTGTCAATCGACGCAAAGGCCATATGCTAAATCGTTCGCGTAAGTGAGAAATTGGCCGTTTCAGCATTTGAAAGAAGGAGTCTACCTTGACCTCCACGCTAGAATGTCTAACGGGGTGTAGACATGTTTGTAACCGTAGCTGGATGCTGAGGGTAAGCCGAAAAGCTGCAAGAGGTAGTCTATATCATCCTCACCTCTCTACAACTTTGCGTCCTTGATCAAGTCGTCCGCCTAGAACAAGCACAGGTTCATCTATATACTTCTCCTGCAATCCTTTCAGGACGGTGTGTGCTTGGATGAGTTGGGTTGGTCTGATCTGTTTAGCGGGTGAGTATGTTGCCAGTAGGATCAGTGGTTGATACCAGAGGCCTACAGTCACTCCAAGCTGGCGAGTCAGTTTATCGCATCTTTCTGCCTCTGTGATTCCTCCCCCATTAGTTAACTGAATCGAGCGTCGTCAGCGTTGTGCCGCGACCCCAACAAACAGTACGCTCACCAATATATAGGGTATCTTCCTTATCAAGCGTATACTAATATCAACCGATCTGCCCGCTGAGAAAGCTATTGTAAGAAATACATACACATCTAAAGGATTATTCCCATCCAGAAAATCCAAGGCTCTTCTAGCGGCTGGCAGAACGGAAGGACCGTGGAGGAGGACTCCATCCTATAGACCACACACGATAGCAATATATTAGGTATATATTAACAGATTAGGAGGAGAAAAGGAACAAGCACGTACTATGTCGAACGCAAATGCTAGAGGTGCTATGGACGGAGTTGCTATCCCAACTAACATGAGCATGAGAATCCGCCTTCTGCACTCCCTATGCCTCACTAGATATAAGCCCCCGCGAGCAAGGTCGAAAACCATGACTTAAAGGTATAGATCTAGAGATATATCGTGCAGGGCCCAACATTGAGTAGGAAGTTGTCCACAATTGCGTGAGAACGGAGGCCTGTCGATCACTCTCTTTCTCGCTGTCATCGCCGTTATCCTCGAGCTCATATTTAGGCTCGTTATTACCACCTACAGGGGCCAGAACCACTACTGGCGTGGCTCTTGCTGCAGTCCTTCTAGTCCGACTCTTCTTCCTCAGTCCCCTCTCCCTGTTCCTCTTCGTCATCATCGCTTTCTGTGGCCGGCTTCCCCTTCGCTCCACCCGCCTGAGTCTTCACTGTAGCCACTGGGACTTTCTTCTCGTCCCCTTCTGACTCGTCGTCATCGTCTTCCTCTGTATCATCGTCCTCCGCCTCCGCCGCGTGGATTTGTTGCATGAGTGGTAAGGCCTGTTGCATGCAGTTCTCCAGATTTGTTGCAAGAATGTCATGGGGCTCTAGTCCTTGCTTCTTCATTTCCAGGACTTTCGTGTACCACCGTTTCAAGTCCTCATACTCTACGATGTCTTCGTTGTAAAGAGAAGCGAGGACGCTGGCAAAAACTTTCTGGTGTGGTGGACTCTGGGCACAGGCTTTCTGTGAGTTCGCGGTACCAAATCAGTCGTTTGGTGCTATAAAAATTAAACATGAGTCGCGGTTCAGCTCACCTGCAGCATCAAAACAGTTTCCACAGCATCTGTCCACCCGATACTGGTGAGAAGCGGGCCCCATCGCTCAAGGACAGTCTTGACGTTCGCCTTCTGCGCAGCTGGAGCGTCGGCCAAAGCAATCTTACCGACAAGAAAGGAGACGACGCAATCGGCCACGCGCACCAAAGGTACGTTGGTAGCCATCCGGAGTGTCTTGAGCTCGATGCCGGCATTGTCGATGGTGTGTCCCTCTTCGTAAGCGCGTTCCAGAGACTGTCTGCACTCTGAGGCGAAGTCCGATGCAGACTCCAGATCAAGATCCGGAATGGGCCCTCCGAGCGCCGCAGAGGATGCTGACGCCATGGAGAACGGCGAACCCATGGGACTTGAGTCCCCTGATCCGATTTCCGAGAGATCGGATTCCAGGACTTCTATATCAGACCCAGTATCACCTGCGAAGAAGAAAAGAAGTCTAATGAGTCTTCGTGATACCTTCCTGGTATCTTTCTCACCTAAGCGGCCCAATCTAAGCGCCTGTGACGTCTCTACGTCCTCCTCATCTTCTTCCTCGCCATCTTCTTTCACAGGCCATAAGTATGCCTTAGGCTTGCTTCCCAGTATGGGTACCATGTCAGCTGATAAACACGGGAGTGAGCATACTGATGAGTCGGTAACTAGCGACGCTCACATTCAACGGGGACATCAGATGCATCGCTTGTCTCGGTAGTCTCCGTGCCATCGGCCACGCTCCCATTATCCGTCCAGTCATCGTCATCGTCGCGCGGCGCCGCCCGACTAACTTGCTGGAACTCCGACAGGTTAGCGCTGGGGCCTAGTACCGTATCTTTCCCTATCAGACATCCACGCCTGATGACCGAGCCGGCTTGTATCTTGACATCATTTCCGACTATGCTCTCTTCGATGGAACAGTTGGGCCCGATGGAAGCACCAGCCCATATATAACTGTCCTTGATGACTGACCCTTCCCCAATCTCACAGCCCTGACCAATGACCGAAGATACAATATACGCATCATTTTGAACCGTACTATGGGGACCAATGATTGTATGGGTACCGATTGTACACGTCCTAGAAAAATAACCACCGCCTTTCAGCACTCGGATAAAGCGCTGAAGCAAGTCTATTCCCACCGTGATAATGAGACTCCTGTCTTTGCGACGTAGACATAACCTCGCCGGAGTTCATAAGATTCGCCGCCGAGGTGATTATCGTCTGGAACCAATGGGAACGTTCGCCGAGCGATGATGTCTTTGCTAACCCTTGTCGTTAGCTTCGATCAAGACAGTGAAACGAGCAGAAAGTATAAGCATACCTGATGCTACCGTATGTCCGTGTATTCCGCACACGACTGGCGTAACCCTTCTTTGCGACATGGCAAAATATTGTCTTCGTGAGCAGATCCGAGGTCAATACCCCTCGCACAAAGTCCTTCCGGAGTTCTTGGTAGTCAAAATTCTCGCTGAAAAGTGCAGGGACCTGATCAATAGCCAAAAAAACTGGCAATTAGATTGGCCGAATGGATTGGAAAGAAAGGTAAAGCATCCGATTGGCTCACGTCTGGAGTACATATATCAATGCCACAGTCAAGCAAGTCGATTCGAACGTCTAAGTCGCGATGGGCCGTAATCACCTCGGCGGGTAGTTCAAAATCGGATTTGCCATGGGGGACATATTCGTAGTGAACACACTCTGATGACTCCGCATCCATCACGACGACAGTCGCGTCGCCACCTGGCCTAGCAGCCCAATGATGAGCGATCATGTTCCCGATTAAACATGACTCTGCATACCTTGGTCGATCCCTAGGGCCCACCTCTCGCACCACCATGGTCATGATGGGGTCTTTACTCCGTTTCCTTCTCTCTTTGTGCTCCTTGACGACCTCATCAATTCGGATGTTACTAACGATATCGCCAGTGGCTAGTACAAAGTCTTGCGTAATGATCTGTTTCGCGTCGATCTCCCTCAACGCGTCCCCTACCGAGCGGGCCTCTCTCGAAAAGATGGGGGTGATCTTCAAACCGGATCCAGGTTGGGCCCAACGGGATTCACTGAGAGTCAAAGGAGACGTTAGGTATGACAAAAAAAATCTTATACTTTACACCTCACTTTATCGCTTCCCGGATTAATTTGACATGTGAGCAACAAAAAACGAATATCTGTTGCACGCCCGCACTCGACAGGGCCTCAAACGTCCAGTCCAACAGGGTGGTGTTGCACACTGGGAGTAAGCACTGAAGAAGCAAAAGGTTTCGTTACAAATCAGGCCTTGGTAGGTTTGGAAAGTCATCACTCACGCGAGGTAAGTCCATGGTCAGAGGACCAAACCTCGAATTGAAACTATCGGCTAGAACCACGGCCTGTAGGATATCTTCCTCCTCCTCTACTGGTGCTTTATCTTTTCCAGTATTGCTGGGAGCCATCTGTCAAGAGGAAAGATTGGTGGTTGGTGTAGTTGAAGTGAAGGCTTGGTGGAGAGTCAGAGAGAGTCAGAACCCTGAGACCGTTGACTGGACCAACCTTGTTACCTCGATTGTGGCCCTTGTACGAAGAGAGAATACGTCACCTAGTTGAAAGAATAGAGATCGGACACTTTCAAGGTGCAAATATACAAGTAACATCATTTCATTATACAGGGATACTACAGTCAGCCATCCACCACCTCCCGTTTCTATAACGTCCCCCTCACGGCCTTGTCAATACTCTCCGCCACGTATGCAATGTTCCCCGAGTTCAATCCAGCCATCGAGATACGTCCGTTTCCTGTCATATAGATGTGCGCCTTCTCGACCACAGCTTTGACTTGAGTAGGGTTTAAGCCAGTGAAGCTAAGCTCAAGCAAGCATTGGCTCTCCATATTTGACGAAGAAGGGCTTTACATGGACTAACCTGAACATGCCGATCTGTTTGATGATGTGATCCCAATTACCAGGAGTCTTGAGCTCGTTGGTCAATTTGGCATGGAGCTGGTACCGCATGTCGATGATGCGATGCGCCATGACCTTAATGTCCACCTTCCACTCGTCGAATAAGACGGGATCATTCAGGATCAAGCCGATCTATCGCAGAGAAGACATCAGCCGCTCGCCTTGTTCAAGCGAGTGGAAGTGACCTGCTCACCAGACGCGCTCCGAATCCGGGAGGATTACTGATCTCGCTTCGCTGCAACACGCTCAGTTGACTCTTGACCCGCGTCGCCTCGTCCTTCGCCCCTCCCACAACGTGCAGGGCACCGATACGCTCGCTATACAGACCGGCGTTCTTCGCGAAGCTCTAAGGCGTGTCGATCGAATTTCATCAGTTCCTCTTCGGAAAGACGGGTACTCGAGCACCGACCTGACAGACGAGCATCGGCACACCTCTCTCCTCAAAGTGTCTCACCGCCTTGATGTCCTGTTCCAAATCCCCACTCGCAAAGCCCTGATATGCGCAATCGAAGAACGCGTAGTGACCCTTCTCGAGGAACAAGTTCGCAAGCTCTGCCCACTGCTCCATGGTTGGGTCTACGCCGGTAGGGTTATGCGCGCACGCGTGGAGGAGGAAGATGGAACGTGCGGGCGCGGCCTTTACGGTGTCCGTGAAGCCAACAAAGTCGAGGCCGACAGTCTTGGCCTCAAAGTAGGGATGGTCTTTGGGTTCGATGCCGACGTTCTTGAAGATTGCATGATGGTTGGCTGTGAAGTGACAGGCGTGATGTAAAGTGAGTTGCAATCCAAGAATGGGGTTCTAGAAGCGAAGTAGTAAAATTTGTTTGGGACGGGACATACCCCATGTAGGATTGCTGAGATAGATTGTCGGGGGGCCGTTCCATTGGTAGAACCTGCTGAGGAACAGAGCTCCCAAGTGGTTTGCACCAGTGCCGGAGATGGTTTGCACACTGGCAGAGCAGGCTTCAGATTTCACCAAGAGGCTATTGTAAAGCGTCAACCGTACCTAGTCACTCTGCCTTCCTTCAAAGCTGCAGACTGGAGCCCAAAGATGAGCTTGCCGGCTGCAGAGGTGTACTCGGGTAGGCCCGTGATTGGGAGATACTCGTGGTCTCGGCCAAGGTCGTTTATCAGGATATGCGTAGCCTAACCCGCCCACGCCCGACACCCTCAGTCCTTTTTGTCACTGTATAGATCGTAGGAAATGACTTACTTTTCTGACCACTGGCAACACCCAAGGTTTGTTATTGTCATCTCGATAGGCACCCACCCCTAGATTGACCTTCTGGGGGAAAGGGTCCGCTTTGTACGCCGCGGTGAGCTTGAAGATGCTAGAAGCGCTCACAAGCCCAAGGGAATAAGCATGCATAGTTCACAGACGAATCGATGTAGTTGCGAGTAGCATTATAGAGTTTCACCTGTCTTCCGGTGCCAACGGCACGTTTGACCAAATCTCTAAGCGCCAAGGCAAGTATGATGTGAGCCCGAATTGCTCGCACGAAAGTCACTGGGTAACAGGTTAATCTTATGCTCACGCGCGTGTTCCTCTGTGGACATCTTGATGTGGGAGAGAAGTTGTTGTGCTCTGTTCGCCATTGTGGATTAGGGTATATATTAGGAGCAGATGGGAGGGCGATACAGGAGAGACGAAGAGAAATCCAGCGCTTCTGGGTACGCCAATGGACTTACATAGGCGGGGCCGTTCGTGTACGAGAGGGGCTCACAAGGATATCGGTTGTGTATCAGCACTGTTAGTATCGCTTTTTCACAGGATTTCGGCGAAGCAGTTGAGGACGGCTAGCCGCATGTGAAGTTGATAACGTGATAAGTGTTCGTGACTAGACCACCTGGTAAAGTCCGCAGGAGGAAGGGTACAGGAGAAACATTGGTGAATGAGGAATCATGTGTTGATAATCGCGGCCGGGAGTCGGTTGTCGCTGCGGCGGGTTCTGACCGGGGGCGGTCACGGTCCCAAGGCTTCGGTGACCTTGGGATTCCAATTTCGACTAATAGCAGTCTCGACCAATGGCGACGACTAAACATTGAATCACTCTTCAGGAGAGACGATAAATCATTGCATTGAGTAGAGGTGAAACCCCAAGTGAAAAACCGAACTAACAGAAAAGTGCACAGGAAAGCGATGGATTGGATAATAGTGATGGGGAGTGCCGGGATGAGATAAATGTGGAGGTTTATGTGCCCGCTAATCTAAAGAGAAGAACTATGCTGCAAGAAGAACAGAATGACCAATGTGTGTCTCCACTAGAGAGTGACGAGCTTGAAGGAAGGCGTGACCGCGCCTGGACATGATTTGAGCCAGAGGGAATGGAAAGCTGGGAGATGTGGGGTTGGAGTTGGGGATATAGCTCAGACGGAGACAAGCTTTGAGCTTATAGTCCGTTCACCCTCAAGCTTGTCTCGGTTCTTATTGAACGCGGCAGCCCGGCAATCCTCGAGCTTAGGGCATGCGTGCTGCTCTGGTAAGCGATGCTACGGTGAACCGGAGCCAGGGTCAGCTACGCAGATGACAGAGGCTAGTTGGTGGTGTTGCTTACCTGACTGCAGAAGTGATACTCGCAATGCGGGCAGTCTCCAACTATCTTCATGGCAGCTGTTGTGCAAGTTGTATTCTCGCCAGTCTTGAATTGGCAACGCTGTTTCTTGGGGGCCATGATGTGGAGCGGATATGCGGAGTGGTTTGGGATGAATGAGATTGGTGAATAGGATAGAAGAGGGCTGATGGCTGAGAACAGATCAAAGGATATATATGTTAGTTGGGGGCGAGGTAAACGACCAGAAGGCACGCGACTTACTTGAGGCTCGGGGTGGAGGTAAGGTGGGTGGATATAGGGGGGAGTTGAGAGAGGGAGAGCCTGCGCGACGCGAGACTGGTGGTTTATCAAGGCGACGCGCAAGCGTCCTTATCTAATAAAAGGGTTGGCCAATCCACCGGGTGGCGGTGTCCGACAACGCACCCAGCGACCTTCCACGCGATTATCTATCATCCATTCTTCCTTTCCTGGGATTGGCGCTCCTGTGTTTCACGCTGCACTCAGACATTTCAGTCGCCCGCCTCGGATGAGTCGGTCGTGGTTGTGCGACTGTCGTTCGTAGTCGTAGTCCGCGGGCTGGTTTTTGGTTTCGTCGTGCCTCATGGATAGGATTGAGCAGCCACGAGCCCCACCTGAAGTCTGCACTATAACATTCCCCGGAGGGCTCGTACCATACCACCTTCTTCTCGTTCGTACCTAATCGGCCGGAAGGAACGGCGCCTTGGATCTTCCGAATCAGCCTGGCCCCCTCATGGTGCCACGTATGAAAAAGTGCGATAGCGAAATGCAATACATAAGTAACGTAGTGGAACGAATTCGTCCGAAGTATCATCTTCACCCGGAATGAGGTGAGAACGGCAACTCCGGCGTCTTTGGGTCTCCTGTCATACGTGCTCTCGGCCCTCTGGCACAACCTGAACCTTGCTGCGGAAGCCCCTTGAATTTATGACTTCGAACCTCCCGGCTACAGTGATCGACGACTCTTTCGAGCTCTTTGACCTTCGCGTAGAAGCGGTGGTGCCTCAGGGAAAGAGGATCATGTGCGGCGCGAAGGAAGGCGACCACTTCACCCTCCAAGGCGAGATGCTTTACCTCCCTCCAGGACAGGGATTTTCGATCTACAGTCTCGGTAGGTATAGGCTCTTCCTTATCTTTCAACCGAGGTTTCTGAGAAGGACTGATTGCCTCGCATTCTAAACAGCTGCGATCTTGCCGCTATTACCCGCGAAGCAACGCCCCACTCACGTAAATGATTGGATGACGACTGACACCGAGGTGCGTTTCTGGTTCGGAAGATCAGACCAAATCAATTAAAATATATGAAGATCATCCGAGTACATAACCAAGTCTGATTATTGAAACAGATCGCCTGCCCTGATCCAAATTGCCCATCCCGACTCCGAATCACTCGAACTGGTATCCGGAAGTTCAGCCATGGAGAGACCACGGTAGTACCGTTGACTCAAAGGCAACCTGTGACGGAAGGAAAGGCCTTGTCGTCAGAGCGATAAGAGAGAAAAGAAGACCGGCCTCACTTACGGCCTCGCATACCGAGCCAGAACTACTTCTCGTTAGACGCACCGTACATAGACGGCATGATGGGTTCACCGCGATGTAGACCGTTCAACAATCTGAAGCCTCCTGTAGCCATGACGGTAGATCCCAGATATATGGCGAGGCGACCGGGAAACGGGACATTCAAGAACGGGTAACTGACTTTTGAAATTTGAAAAGTTTTCGTCGAAATGAAAATCAGAAAACCTGTGCGTTTACCATCGGAAACGAGGCGACTCACAGTTCCCATTCTTGGCGGCGCACCACTCCTGAAAGCAAGAGTACCATAGAGCAAACGCGGTTGCCGTCATGGGCGCCCACACACGTACAACCTGAGGATCGTACTTCACCTCTGTGACGAAGAAGTGGGTGGCGAGCGTTACAACCGGCGAGAGGTGAAGCGCGAGGTCAGCAGGAAGTGGAATCCTAAAGTCTGGACCAAAAACGTTGCCAGTGTTGGGAGCGTTGCCTATCGGATCAGACGTTGGTTCGCTTGAACCTTGTTGCATGATCAAGGTTGGCATGAAGATGATCAAGGCCCAGTAGATGATGGACACAACCAGTGCTAACTTTAGGGTATGATTATGAGCAGATCTTGATCAAGCTGGGCTTCGAGGTAGGGGATCTGATCATCAAATGGCTTACAGGCATTGCGACCAAAATAAGGATCCTTCGGACACGGGCGTATCCTGCAGTGATAGGGTAGCTTAGCTCAAGGATGATGTTCATCCGATGGATACAAGATCGACCGCTTACTCTGCACGGTTGGCATAAAGTCGCAAAGCAAGCATGTCGCCAGAGTCGCTTCAGCCAGCACAAGTCTAAAAAAGACGAGCGACCACACGTCAGCCACGCTGCGCGAAAAAAAGTAGCCCCGGTCATTTGCCACGCCACTGTACATACCCTTGGATGGTTAAAAACTGGAATTGACCACCGCGTTCTGATAATAAAATAAAATACACAATCCAAAAAACAAATGTCACGGACTGATGCACTGTAAGGTCGAAAGCGACACTGACGTTTCTCTATGCCTTTCATGATCCCCTGTAGGGAATTGAATGCCCAGACCATATAGGCCAGAGCAGCGGCATGGAAGGCTGTCACAACTATACGGGACATTGCAAACCTGAGATTAAAGCAAGGAAGAGAAAGTGAAAGAGGGGGGACGAGACCGGAACGGCAAAATGTTGATCCGGTTTATTGGCAACGGCCGCCGGTCAGTTTCTCAGCCTCAACCTGACACCAGATGCTTGACGTTTCAGTGCTTTGCGGCCCATGAGCAACACCGCTGACGTGTGCAGCGAATCCAAAAGCATGGGGAAAAGGAGGAATAATAAAAAGAATCGCATTTATGAATCAAGACGATGCGTCAGTGGAAATGAGGATCGACTATTTGATACATAGTAAAGAGTCAGAGTATCCACAACGAATTAGAAGGAGCGGTTGGTCCCCTGTGTTTGGGTATGTATACATGTCCTGTTATAGAAGACGAACGCGTGTGACCACCACGCAGCGACCTACACAATATCCGTGCGTTAGCACAGCTCCTGGGACAGACACCTTATGGGAAGCAAAAACGCTACCTGCTTGCCGCCTGGTGTGCTATACACATGAGGCATAGCAGGTACGCCCTTGTGCGAATCGTTCAACAGCCGGAAGCCCTTCGTGGCCAACACCGTCACGACTGTATATATGACGATACGAGCTGGTAGAGGGACGTTCAAGAATGGGTAGCTGACTGAAAAAAAAGGTACAAACACGTTTCAGACGACTTGAGGCTCAAGTTGTCAGGATCAGGCCACTCACATGTCCCATTGTATGCCGCGCACCATTCCTGGTACCCCGCATACCACGTAGCGAAAATTACGGCAGTGATAGGTGCCCAAACTTCAGAGGTGTGCGCGCTGTACTTCCCCTCGGTGAGGTAGAAATGCGTGGCGAGGACAATGAAAGGTGATAGGTGAAGCGCCAGGTCCACTTGAAGTGGAATAAGAAAAAGAGGGCCGAAGACGTTGCCTTCGGTGAACGGGTCGGAACTCGGTTCGGAGCCAGCGATACCACTTTGAATGATGAGCCGAGGGAGGAAGAAAAGCAATGTCCAATATATGAGGGATACGACGAGGCACAGCTATGTCCGCAGCAGGAAAAGAACATGTCAGAGGTGGACGGTGCCATATCGCTATAGTGAACGCGATTCTTACTGGCATAGAGACCATGACGAGTGCCCGTCGGGCCTTAGCATAACCTAACAGTACCGGATGTTAAATAAGGACTCTTGAGATCCACTCAAGCCCTTACTTTTCACTGTCGGGAAGAAGTCGGAGAGTAGGCATACGACAAGGGTCACCTCAGCCAGGAAAAGACTAGTAAACATCTCTATCAGCATCAACATTAGTGCTCTGCGCATCGATCCTCGAGAAGGTCACCCTTGAATAGTAAGATATTGCAAATGCCCTCCTCGTTCTATGTAAGCAGACGGATGACGGGTCAGCTCTCCGCTCCGCAATTTCCTGGTTGCACGACCTCCAAAACATACGTTTTGCGAGAAGCGTTTGATTCATCAACTTATCAAGGGCATCAAATGCCCATACCATGAGCGCCAGTGCTGCTGCATGAAAAGCTGTGACTGCTGCTCGAGACATGATTCAAAGTGGGTAGAAAAAGTTGAAGGTGGGGGAGAGTTTCTTTTGCCGGGAGACGCGTCAGTGTAGTAACGGCCACGCTTGAGCCGGAAGTATATGGGTCTGACGACCACCCCACAAAGAAAAGGCGGCGTGCTGCGGTTGGTTCAGGTTGTATCCCGTGATGACCAATGCAGTGGTGTCACGCCGGCTTCCTGGCTCACTTTTCCGACTTCACTCTTGATCTCATGGGAAGAGAAGATTCACATTCTAAAAGCTAAAAACATATGTGTTTCGGCAGACGCCTGAAACCTCCTCCACTCTAACCGAGTCTTAGGCCAAGCACAAAACCAGCGAGGAACGTGGCTCGTGGGGGGAAGTCCGCGGCGAGGAAGTCCACCAACCAATTCCATAACGACATGACGGTAGGCGGTCGCGGCGCCTCACCCGGAGCTGGGGTGCTATAGAACGTCTCCTCAAAGCGTGATGAAACGCTCGCCCACTTCACGTTCAGAACGTTGACAGACGTGAAGTACTACAAAATGACGTCAGTTTCAATTGATCGGCAAACGCCGGGGGTTTTTTTTTTTTGGGAAATGGCAAACTAACCTGGAGCAAGATGAAGACGCCGCCCAAGAAGAAGGCGACCGCTTTGGCCCCTTTCTTGACGAAGACGCCGGCACAGATGCCGCAGACGGTACCGAAGGATAGTTCGTACACATTCAACGCTGACGTCGGTGGGGGTGGTAAAGGCTCCGAACTTGAAGCAGCTACAGGGGGTGCAGCCGTTGTTGGAGGTGCAGGAGCTACTCGTGGTCCTGCTGTTCGTCCATTGAGTATTCGCACGAGTGTCATGATCTTGGGGCATCAAAAGGACACTCACGTTCAAGTCTGACCTTGGGCATCAGAGACATGTGCAGCCCGACTGCGGCCACAGTCCCCGCGCCAACCCAAGCGCCAAGCCGCAAGGGGCTAGAACCACTAAAGGGCTTCGCATTCGAGAAGTTTGGCAGTCTTGAAGCCTTGAATTGGATGGTCGAATAAGGCTGGGAGACCTTGAACAGAGATGACGGAGGAGTAACCCTAGCGTATGAATTACACGATGACCTGAGAGCCCCGCCGAACGTCGACCGTATCAAGCTCTGCATGCTCTTTGAGTAGGGGATGGATTCAAAAGAGTTGAACTTCAATTGGCAGTGAGAAACACGCGGCAATCCCGGCGACTGAGGTCCAGATTGTGACTGTATGAAATTTGGCGTCGTGCCTGAAATCTTTCATCAATATGCCCTTCCCCCTGTAATTCCACTCTCGACCGCTACCTTGCTATCTTTGACTATTAATTCAGCATGGGACGCAAGCAAAGGACCAAGCAGGCTGACCCTGCCCCGCTTGAGGAACATAAGAAGCCACAGCAGCGAGGCAAGCGGAAGATCGCAGACAATGTCGACCATGATGTCGACGACTCCGAGCGCTCGATGAAGAAGGCAAGATCGAGCTTGAGTAAAAGTAGTGGGAAGGATGGAGCGAAGAGAAAGGGTGCTGTCGAGAAGAAACAGGTCAAGGCAAAGGCAAAGGTGCAGGATTCTGAAGACAGTGACGAAGGATGGGGCGGCGTTGCGGAAGTAGGGAAAGACGATGAGGACTTGAAGGCACATAGCAAGTGAGTATAGTAATTGAATAAAATTATATTCCTCTTTGGCTTAACTATCAACGCGTGTAGGTTCAACTTCGAGGACGAGGATGAAGAAGAGGCTGCGGGCGAACGAACATTCAAGGACGAGTTCCTAGACGCAGATGAGTGAGTTGCATTGATATGATGCGGATGACATGTCTTTTTCTGAAAATTGACTGACGCTCTGGTTTCATTACAGTGCATTCGCAGAACGAGGACCAGTGCAAGAATTGGAGTTCTCCGACGATGAAGGCAACTCCGGAGACGACGACCAAGCATCGTCCGTCGCAAGCGACGACACCTCGGACTCAGACTCAGACTCGGATTCAGATGGCCCTATTACAGCCAAGAACATGGAACGGAGATCCAAGGCCCTTGATCAGGCTGTTGCTCGGGAGGAACAGTTGGACCAAGAGGAAGTAGCTGCAGGTGATCGTCAGGAGGATGATGAGGATGATGTCAAGCTCTTCGATTTGCCCACGGCAGAGGAGCTTGAGCTCGAGAAGACAAACGGCGGTCTCCAGGTGCAAGACGTCCTACGGCGACTACAAGACTGTGCCAGGGTCTTGAACGACTTCAAGAAGCTGGCTTCAAAGGGACGGTCGAGGTCAGAGTATGTGGAGCAACTCATGGTCGACATGTCGAATTACTACGGTTACAATGAGTTTTTGACAGAGAAGCTCTTCAATCTTTTCCCCGTCTCTGAGGTTTGCACCCCATTACAGGCCTTCAAGTCTGGTATAGCACTAATCATCATAATTTCCTTCTAGGCGATCGAGTTCTTTGAAGCCAACGAGATCCCACGCCCCGTCACCATCCGCACCAACACGCTTCGAACCCGACGGCGCGATCTCGCTCAGACACTGATTAATCGAGGCGTCAACCTCGAACCGATCGGTAAATGGACAACCGTCGGCTTGCAGGTCTTCGAAAGCACAGTGCCTGTTGGCGCCACGCCAGAATACCTCGCTGGACACTACATGCTCCAAGCCGCGTCATCCTTCTTACCCGTCATGGCCCTTCAACCCCAACCACATGAACGGATCTTGGATATGGCGTCTGCGCCCGGTGGCAAAGCAACCTATATCTCGGCGCTGATGCAGAACACTGGCATCGTGTTCGCGAATGACTCAAATAAGGCGCGGACGAAGAGTTTGACAGCAAACGTGCATCGGTTGGGCTGCAAGAACGTCGTGGTGTGTTCGTACGATGGGAGGGAGTTCCCCAAAGTCATCGGTGGCTTTGACCGAGTGCTTCTGGACGCGCCGTGCAGTGGCACCGGGGTCATTTCGAAAGATGCAAGCGTGAAACTCAGTAAGGTGCGAAGAAGGCAGCTATGTGTACTCGAAAACGTACGCTTACCTGATGTTCCTTCGCAGAGCGAACGTGACTTTCAACTCCTCTCCAACCTCCAACGGCAACTCATCCTCTGCGCCATCGACTCGGTGAACCCCGACTCCAAGACTGGCGGCTTCGTCGTCTACTCTACATGTTCGGTCACCGTCGATGAGAACGAGTCCGTGGTGGACTATGCGCTCCGTAAGAGACCGAATGTCGAGCTTGTCAAGACCGGGCTGGAGTTCGGTGTTGAAGGGTTCGTCAACTACAAGGAGAAGAAGTTCCACAAGGACATGAAGTTGACGAGGAGGTATTACCCGCACGTGCACAACATGGATGGATTCTACGTCGCCAAGCTCAAAGTGAACAAGGTGTTCAAGAAGAGGGAGGCTGAGAAGGCTGCCGAAGAGGTTGAGGAGGACGTGGAGGTGCTGATGGATCTGGATCCTGTATTCGAGGACGAAGAAGATAAGGAGTTCATGAGAGGTCAGCCCAGGACGTTGAGACAATTTTCAAAGGCGCAGACTACTAATTCTATTCTTTCCACGCCGCTGCAGCTCAGCAAAGAAAGCACTTATTGAAGACAAAAGGTATCAAGCTCCGGCCTAAGAGCAAGGATACCAAGCCCCCAGCCGTTCCAGTATAGATCGTTTCTGGTATTTTGATTTATTTCACTCCATGGGTCTCCCCACGCATGCTGCGTTACCATCGTTCAAGCGTCCAAATACTGCAATGAATACTCAACACCACATAGTATCCACAACACTAAATTGCTCTTCAAATTATCATGCATCCTGTCATTGAGTTTACGGCTCTAGTGCGCTGATATCAGCTGACGTCGCTTTGCCTTCCAAAATGAGCTCCGCCTACAAAGCAGCGATGAATAGGTGAGAGGTGAAGGTGAGATTCGAGTTACATACCATAACCTTTCCCGTGGCGGGACCGTTTTGAATCCCCCAGACTTGGTGACCGCTGGCAATCCATAATCTGATTATGAACCAAACCCACCAATCAGTCCACACGTTTCACATCACATCAAACCAGCATCATCACATACCCAGGTCCAAGTTTTCCAATGATCGGTACGCCAGTAACGTCCGAGTTCGGCCTGAAACAGGCTTGTGCAACTTCCATAGTGGCACCTTCTCCCAGATGTGAGGGAGAGATGAACGCTGCCATCTTTCGTAGCTTATCGGCCAGCGCGGGCGTGTGCTTCACATCGCTCGCCTTCTCTGGTAATGGTTCAGTCGTGTGCGCTCCACCACATACGTACACCGTCCCGTCAGCACGAGGATAAACTTCAGGTGCGCCCGTCATACCGTCTTCCAGTGTGATTGACGTGAAGAGGGCGTGTGCCGATACCATTTTAGAAGCTTGCGCTGGTCGCAGGATGACAGACGTTGAACAATTGCTACAGAAGAGAGGGCGTTAGAAGTGCATCACTGGGTGTTAAGAATTAGGCAGAACAACCTTGGCACAATGTTGAGTGCTACTCCAGCCTTGTCTCCTAGCAACTGTTTTGCCAGCCGGCCAGTCCAAGGGCCGGCAGCAAAGACGATGTCGGTTGCGCAATGGGATATCCTCTCGCCATCATTTGTGACAGCGATGACTTCCTTGGTGCCGTCGGGGTTGTCGTGCAGTTCCGTCACCGTCGCAATGCTGATCTCAACACCCTTCTCTTCGGCAGCCTTGGCGATGGTCTGGGTGAAGGCACCAGGTGTGACTTGGCCGGTCGTGGTGGTATCACCGATCTTGCTAGATAATCAAAGCACATCAGTGCATCTATGGCTTCGATGTACATTTTGATAGGACTTACCTAGAACCACTGACACTCGACAGCCATTCGGCATCAGGCACATGTTTGTTTCGTCGCACCGGATTCACCTCAACGTTCAAAGTGGTGAGTTTCCGGTATCCCCATTTATTAATGCCATCGTGCTCCTTGGCTAGATCCTCGTGAAGCTTGAAAGACAGAGTGCCTAGAGAAGCTAAAAGATATAGATACTACAATTAAAGGCCGCCCGGATCTAAGCCGATCTGAACCTCTCGCCTGTACGACGCTCATGCCAATCTGCTGCGAGAAATCCACCGGCTTTACCCGAAGCCCTAGAGAGTTCATTCGAGCCTGTGATTACTATCGGTCATGCATGTAGGGCGTACCCAGCCGCAATAGATGTTCCTTCGAAGATCCTAATGGTAGAACCAGCAATCTAACGTATAGGGGACGGTCCTTTAGCGTCCAGTAAGGTATCTGATGTACGCCATCGTCACCTTGGGGTGCCTCGAGAGATAGTAGCTGAATCGGATACGGATCGTCAAGGTAGTTGCTAGATTTTTAAAACGACGAGGCTCACGCAGTGCATGTTCCTATAATACCACCACTGTTGGCTGATGAGCAAGGTGCAAACGCATGATGGGTACAAAGCGTACCCGATGATCGCAATTGATCGGGTCATTTTGCTCTATCACGATTGCAATGA
>WSTV01000194.1:4176-18527 GCA_019632285.1 Tulasnella sp. 332
TAGTGGAATCAGCTGGTGGAGTGGTGCCGGATAGTCGGACCCTCCGCAAGGCATGGAATATACGTCTCCTTAAGCACAGCTTGTAAATGACAGATTCGTTACCCTTGTGGTATTGTAGCCCCAATAGTTATATAAAAAATCTGATGCAGACGACCATCACAAGCTTCAAATCCGAGTAGTTAGTGTTGACCTAGCCCGCGCCGAAGAATCCGCGGCTTCCAAGTTTTCTCAACCTTCAGCAGACTGGACGTGGAAGGAGCGATCAGCTACTATTAGACTGCATAGCCCTGACCTGGATAAGCCTCTCGACATCTGACGACTGATTTCCCTCTTGTTGATGGGTGACTTGATCGATGCCACAACAAGGATGGGTTCCTATGATCCAACATTTGGTACACTTATGTTTATGACAACAGATTGCAGCGTAGACCCTTTGTCATCTCAGTCCCCTGAATGCTTGAGCGCCTCGGATATCTGGCGGACTTGCTTTAAGTTGCGACTGAAAGCTGCCATCATCAGGGCAATGGTCGCTTGCATGTCCGCCTCGTAGGTGATCTCTGCGGCAGACTTTCATCCAAACTCTGCCCTTGTAGGTCCTATTAGGGAATAAGATGAGGAGAGAACGGGTCAGAACCATGATAACGCAACCGTCGGACTTAGGATCGGGTTCATCCGTTTAAACCCCTTTTACTCCCCCCCAGAGACCTGTGCAATGCAATTAGGGTATAGCGTACCACCGGTGCACAGCGTCTTTGAGTCACCTTTCTTCTTTTCTGGTGTCACGGTGCGGATTGAGTATGCGGGGAGGCGCACTTGTACTTGCGATATCGGCTGGCTCGCAGGTTTAGTATGGGATTGAGACATGTTCTGGATGATGGAAGTGAGGTGATACACTCTGGGGACAGTAGTCAACCAGCCATAGATTAGACCCTTCGATATCAAGTACGTCAATCCGCCACTCGATCGATGGCTCCACATTGAGATACTAATACACACGAGGAGCCAATTTCGTCCACAATCAACGTTGGTTGATGTGGGGTTTGCGTGGAGCTTGGACAAGAGCCACGGAAGGAACACACAACTAACCATAGCGTGGTCGCTGACAATGGAAATGCTCAAAACACCTTTATCAATCGAGAGATAATAAATACAACATTTTCCAGCCTCCCCTCAAAGGGAGTTGATGACTCTGCTCAACTGCCCTTTCGTCTCTAGCAAGTATTTGCCGCTCACACTTCATTCACTCTCCGCCAGGTTTAATCTTTTGGCATTGAGTGTGCCTTCCCCTTCGGGTCAGTGGCGTTAAAGGCCCCTCCTCCCATCAAGGTATACGGCCCCGCTGCACGGGATTGCGCAACGTTCGCGATCTAGGCGGGAGACTCCCCTTCGAACTCGGTGCCCTTATACGCACTAAGATAAGATATGAAGGATAAGTCAGAGGGTGAACTCTCGAGCAGGTGATTATTTGTGAAATGAATCGGGCAAGAGAGGTACACTCACTCGGGGTCGGGATTCCCTTCCAAGAAATCCTCGAGCTTGCCTATCAATCCATGGCCTAAAAAAAACCAATATCTTAGACTTTAAGATCGTCTGACCTTCTCCAGTCACAGATTTTTGCTTCTCAATGTACCTTTGTGGTTATGGACTTTGCTGTGAGCGGCGAGGTCTTCGTGCAGCTGCTGAAGCATCTCGGGTGGGGGCCTCGAGATTCCATCCTCTGCGGGCTTGGGGGGGGGGGTTCACGTTCGAAGAGGGAGCATGGAATGAGGACATCGCTACTTGATAAGGGCGAATATGTGATATATGCCTCACTTAGTGACTGAAATCCTAAGCACCTTTTTGTACCTTGGGGTGGCATAGATCGCCACTGCCCTTATCAACATTGCGACAGGCTTCTCGACATGTCAACGACGTGCAATACAGGCACGTACAAGATCTTTTGATACAGTGTATGGTGATGAGCTGATAGATAATCTGTCAAGATAATCTATATCGATCTGTGGTCTTCGAGGTCCGCCCGCGGATCAACCCGCGTCGACTACCTGTAGCGGAGGAGAGATGCCCGTTGTTTCTCATCTCCATTTGGGAAGGGTTTAAAAAGCGTTTTTGCTTGCTTAGTAACTCCTCGGAAATTGTAAAACAATGAAGAGAGTAGCTCAAAGCTTTGTTTTTAGTCACACCTGGATGTCCAGCGACAAGGCGTTTTACGGTGGACAGGGCCGACGGTAAAGGTGGTATACATGGACAATTGCCTAGTACAGGACAGGACAGCTGAGATAGACCAGAGAGAGGTGGGGGTTGAACATGGAAAAGATACCGAGACGGTGAAGATAGCCTTTCAAGATAGTCGTTGGATACACGTGATGCAAGTGAGTGAGATGAGGTGTCATACAGAACGATTGTCCGTCACCGCCAGGGTAGTCAAGAAGCGAGGCCTATCGTCGTGAGATTTGGCTTTTGGTGCCAAATTTTTAAACAGCGTCGAGCCCGCTGACATTGGCACGCACATGACCTGCCGGAGCCATCATCTTCTCGTCAATGCCACTCATCCTCTGAGTATCGGCCGATGTGCCCTCAGAACCCTGACGTTGAGCGCCAGGATGGGAGTGGTGATGGAAGAGGGTGTCCACAGGGCCAGGTGGCGATGCGGCCGCGTTTTGCGTATCTTGATCGGGGTTGATCTGCCAATACTTGATTTGCTTGAGTAGAGTGTAGAAGGCTATGAAGAGCGAATTTTCCAGAAAAAAATAAATTAATTGGTTAGAACGCTAACCCAATGATGTAAGCGGGACGGGGATGCTCACCGGTTGCGAGGAGACTGCCGAGCAAGGGGCCAACCCAGTACTACAGGAGAAAAGACCTCATGATCAGAGGGAATAAACGGTTGGGTTTGTCGGTGATTATTACTCACGACCCAATGACTCTTAGGGAAGCCGGATACGACCGCTGGGCCGAACGAACGGGCGGTATTCATGGAAGCGCCGGTGAAAATAACAGCAAACCTGCATTGGATAGAAGCTTCAATTCAGATAACCTCCTCTCATTCGCTCCCAAGAGATGTCGAAGTGGGCTCACAGGTGGCAAGAGAAGAGCGTGAGACCGATGCCGATGGGAGCAAATGCCGTAGAACGATGCTTCTCAGCGGCGAGCATCAGCACGGCCAACACAAGCTAAAAGAAGAAGAAGAAAACCCATCGCTTTCAGGTCAGCTTCTATCATCACCGACATCTAGTGTGTCGAACGTTGACTCACAGCGGCGGTGATAAACATCTCAATGAAGACCGCTTGAGCCAAGCTCGTTTCACCTCCAGGGGTCGTATTCGACGCCAAAGGGCCGGGTAGGAGACCTTGGAGCACGGCGGCCGCGGCAATGCCACCGACGAGCTGTGCTGCACAGCAGAGCGCCCATCGTACGGGGCCGATGGCACCAATGAGGAGGAGAGCAGTCGAGACGGCCGGATTGAATAAGCCGCCAGTCACTCTGAGGTGAGGCGTGAGCTTAGTTGATTAGCAAGGGGAGCTCAGGGTTCAAAGGTACCGTACACTTGAGAAGAACGTACCTGTAGAACATCCACACAGTGATCAAGAGGGAAAGACCCATGGAGGCGGAAATATAGATGAGCTGGTCAATGGAAGCGACCCGATTCACTGAAGCACCTCCACCAGAGTTGGTTGCGCTGGCTGCCGACAAAGCCGACTCATTCGAAACTGCGGCAGCTTGGATGCCGCCTGCGAAAGGAAAAAAGGCGAGATAATGTTAATTGAATACCGGCGCTTAACGCGGGATGCGATGACGAGGCGACGTACCAAGGCCAAGCAAGAGGAAGACGAATGTGCCACAGAATTCAAGTAGAGCAGCTTCCATGTCCCGCTTGATGGACGACAGCAAGGAGCCGTCGGGGTTCTTGAGGAATGATCGTCCCGGCATTGATGAGTGTGTAGACGGCGAATGGATCGTCGACAACAGCGTGATGAGTGTGCGTGGACTGGGGGTAGGGGGGGGCGGATCTCAACGAGTCAATACAGATCTTATACCCACTTACTTTACACACCTATAGGTCGGGTCTTCGATGCCTCGTTGCGCATTTCCTAGGTCATACCGAAAAACGTGATTACCTTGCTCCCCAGTATAGCACGCACAGATAGAGCTTCCTGGTCCCGAGACCGGAATATGGGGCGTGAGATTCTCCGGACGCGTGTCAAGACCTAAGTTTGGTGCTCGAGGGACTCGAGGGCAAGTATACGGACTTCGCTGCCTCACCGCCTGGCGCCACACACGTAAGGAAGTTCGGCGGCGCTAAACGAGACAAACTCGCATATCACGCGCCTCGTCCTGAAAATCCTGACAATTTTTACTTCATAGAGCGCCCACCGAGCGACGCACATCCCGTCGTATATCGATTCATTGACCTGCAAGACATGAAGAAGATCGATAATTTCAAAAAAATAAGCTTCATACTTTTTTTTTTATTCACGATCATTTGACCTCGAGGTCAAACCCCGCGATTTTTTTTTTGGAGGCGGCTCAAGTTCCTCAAAACGCACCTGCCTGCCGTTTGTGGGTTAACGGGCTTTGCTGTGCGTGCCGACGTCCTGCAAGCCGTCTGCGGTCATCCAAGGCTGAGGACCCTGCACATTCCATCCTCTGCCTTCGGCTCAAAAGAGAGGCGTAACGTTTTAATAGGTTAAAAAATAACTAATTAAATTTCTTTTTTAGCAGCATGTGTGATTAACAAAACTCACTCGATGAGGCTTCCCCTAAATGTATCAAACACAAAAACGACATTGACGTACCACCGGCGGTGTTGGATTACCCGCGTGTATTTTCCATGGTGTTGCGGGCTGCTCAAAAGCGAAATGTATAGAACCCGAGCTCGTCTTATCTAATCACGTACCTTGCTCTCTGAGATCCGGTCGCTCGGGTTTCGGAATGGGTTTCGGAATCTCCGTGATTCCCATCTCCATTTGAACCAAATGGGGAAGAAATGGATGAGATGAAAGAGAGTCAACGCACTCAACGCCTTGCTTTCTATCGTTCGTACGTTAAAGGTCAGGCTGGAGAGCACGGGCTGCGGGGGGACATAAATCACGTTGTAGATGACTATCTTACACAGGATTAGCAGGCAGACAGAGGATATGTAGGGGATGTTGTTTTGTGTACGTGACATGAGGGGGAACATGAGGAAGATGGAAGGATGTGTGACCAGGAGCATGGTAAAAAAAGAAAAAAAGAAAAAAAGAACATACATGAGATGTAGCAAAGCAAACTGGGAGGGTATCGAAAAGGCGTGACTTTTTTCACGGTGACGTTAGGGCGTTGCTCGGTGACGGATCCTTTTTATTAAACAGCCTCTGGCCCGTTGACTGTAGCATGGCCTGGCGGAGCCAGCCTCTTCTCCTGTATAGCGCCCATGCCCCCGGTATCGGCGGCCGTGTCTTCAGAGCCCTGCAGGCCAGCACCATCTCGGGATGTGACGCCACGGATGGTATCGATCGGACCCGGTGGGGAAGCACGAGAGTCCAGCGTGTCCTGACCGGGGTTGATCTGCCAATACTTGATGTGCTTGAGAAGCGAGTAGAAGACTGTGAGTGGGGAGAAGACGACGTTTGCTAGAGTTTAGTCCGGGCGCTAATGGAAGAATGATGGGGATGGAATGCTCACACGTTGCAAGAAGACTACCGAGGAAAGGTCCGACCCAATACTAAAATTCAAGAGACAGAGAAAGGAAACAACACAATCAGGATTCGGAGATCGCCATGATTGAATAACTTTGCGTTGGGATTGTTTGGAAAAACTCACGACCCAGTGACTCTCCGGGAATCCAGATACGACCGCGGGACCAAACGAACGTGCCGTGTTCATTGAAGCGCCCGTGAAGATAACAGCGAACCTAGCGATTCGAAAAGGGCGTTCGTAAAGATTCTATCCCATCGCCGCCAAGGACAGGTCAAGGGTTTATTTTTGGACTTACAGATGGCAGGCGAAGAGCGTGAGACCAATTCCGATAGGAGCAAAAGGGGTGGAACGATGCTTCTCGGCGGCGAGCATGAGAACTGCCAATACCAGCTAGGAACACCAAGTTGTACCCAATAAGCATTTGATGGAGAATATACATTGGACTCCGAGGTCAGAGACTAACCGCGGCAGTGATGAACATCTCGATGAAGACTGCTTGAGCCTTGTTGGTATCACCTCCTGGGGTCGTATTTGACGCTAATGGCCCAGGAAGTAGGGCCTGAAGCACCCCGGCGGCGGCGATAGCACCGACGAGCTGTGCGGCACAGCAGAGCGCCCATCGTACGGGACCGATGGCACCAATGAGGAGGAGAGCAGTTGAGACTGCGGGGTTGAAGATGCCGCCGGTTACTCTTGAAATGACGTGTGACGCAATTGGGTGAGATAGGGATCTTCCGGACTCGAGTACATGGAGGATGACGTTACCGGTAGAACAGCCAAACGGCAATTAAGAGGGATAGACCCATAGACGCAGAAATGTAGATGAGCTGGTCGATGGAAGCGACCCGATTCACTGAAGCACCTCCACCAGAGTTGGTAGCGCTGGCTGCCGACAAAGCTGATTCATTCGATACTGCCGCTGCTTGTATGCCACCTAACGAACGGAAAATAACGTTGGAATGAGAAGTCAACGTGTTATGGTGAGTTGGGAGGGACGCACCAAGACCAAGTAAGAGGAAGATGAAGGTGCCGCAAAACTCGAGGGCTGCAGCTTCCATATCCCGTCTTACGGACGATAACATTGAGCCATCGGAATTCCTGAAGAAAGATCGTCTCGCCATGGAGGGAGATGGTGCAGGGAGATGGTCGTCTACTGCAGTGCGAGGAGCGAGGATGGATGAGGGGGTTGGTTGTTAGCCAAGGATTTCTGGGCTGACTGGATATATAGTTGGTTGTTTGGGCCCTTAACCTCGTTATGGACGATATCGACACAAGCGACGTCATTGCCAAGGTGCATCATCTCCAGCCTAATTTGAACCAATCACAATGCCGTTTGAGCCCAACGGTCAACGCCGAATGTTCCGATAAGACTCTTTTATTGCTTTTTTGGAGCGTGAACATGCGGAGCCGGCTGAGAGCCAGTTAGGAGAAGAGAATCCTAAAGAACATGTCGATCAGGTTCAATCGTCATCCTTCTCGCGGTTCGTGATCGGCGTTCTCTGATTCTTCGGCGTCTACCGTGCTCCACAAATAACCTTGGAATTGTATTTTTGTCCCCAGGAGCCCCATCAGGCCTAGTCCCAAGAGGCCTTGCTTTACGTACTTTGAGCGCTCAAAATAACACATGTCCAGGTACAATTCCTTGTTACAACGCAATCTACACTCCCGTTCGGTCCCGAGTTCACCGCTCGCTCGAGAGTTCCAGAATCTCGTCATTATCCTCCACCACGAAGCTGTCCAACTCGTACTCGTCCGGTTCAGAAGACCTTGCTCCGGGCGACGAACATGTCTCAATGTCCCGCCTCCGCCGTCTCTCACGTTCCCTCACCATCTCGCTCGCTCCTCCCGTATATTGACCCTTCCTGACAGGTCCACTATGGAATGCGAGCCCAGCGGGGGCCTGTGTCATCAGGCCTTGACGGTAGATCGCTTCCTGATCATAATCCTCTGGTGCCTGGGTTGGGTCGCCGTCCGTCACGAAGCTCCTGTCGTACTCGTTCTCGTCAGAGACATCGCTCCCGCCGACGCTGATTTCGTCGCCCGAGTGGTCTGCCTCCATCGCAAACATTGCATTTCCGATTCGCGACAGCAACGCTTTCTGCCGCTTGACCTTGGGCGGCGCCTTGGATCTGTTGCCTGTAACGTGCGTTGCCAAGGATGATGGCCCAGCATGACCGCCAGGCGAAGAAGGAACCCCTGTGGTGTCCATGTCGACGTCGACATCCCTCTTTGCCGCTCTAAATCGTGGACGGCTTGGACCTCGCACTGGAAAGGACAAGTCGATAACCGGCGACGACATATGAAGCGGCAGAGCGCTCGGAGGCGGCATCTCCTCCCGGACTTTTCTGGGCACGGCACCCCGCATTCGAGCATCAGGACTCTCGATGAGGCTCTGTCGCACCGAGCGAGCGGTCGGCCGTGTAGAAACGATGGTGCCTCCCTGTGCTGAACGAGGCGTTCCCCCCAATCCCATCCCTTGAGTCTTGGCTATTTCCTTCTTCCCGTCCAGTGCGGGTGTCGGTGGCCATTCATCGAAGCTGAAGCTATCATCCATCGCCATATCAAACTCATCCCGCTCCCCCTCCTGCATCGGTGCCGACGCCGCATCCGCTGGCAAATCGTCCGAGCCGTCTTCTAATAACCAACTATGCTGGTTGGATATCGGCTTCGGCTTCGATCCTTTGATGATGGGACGCACGGGAGCGGGTGGTGGCGGTGATGACATGGTGAGTTCGGCGAGCAACGATGTTGCTGTCGTGGTTCGTTGCGCCGCCGTAGTAGAATGAAGTTTGTCCGCCTTCGCCTTCGCAATTGTATTACGTTCAACTTGTTGTGGTTTTGATTTCGAGTGTGGTTTGGATTTTGATTCGAGTGTCTCGTCATCCGATGAAGAAGAGATCACGATCGGAGTCGCGACTTTGTTGACTTTCAACGAGGAACGCAGTGGAGCTGGGGTTGACGCCTTCGCCTTCGACCGCGGTGGTTCTCTTGAATCGGAACGATGCTTCCTGCCAGCATTCTTGCGGGGGATTGAAGGAGGGCTGACGGCGTCCATGGCATGATCGTCCTCGAAATCGTTTCCCCGGTCTACATCCATCCTGTCGTCCTCCTTCATACTCTGGAACGCCTCCATCGCAAGGTTCTTCGCACTCGTGAAACCACCGGAAGTAGACTTGGGTTTCGCAGAAGATGAGGATGGCTTCGCCTTAGACTTCAGCTTGGCTGGCTTTGACGATCCGGCAGTTGCTTTGGTTGTTGTTAGCAGACCATCCATATCGTCGTCATCATCGGCTGTGATGTTCCACGCCGTCGTGAGCTGCTTCTGCTTCAGTTTCGATTTAGGTTGAGCTTTCGACTTCGACTTTGTTTTCAACGTCGGCTTCAGTTCTGGCTCCTGCAATACTTTTTCTATCAGCTCGTCTTCGGTATCGTCCTCAAGCGCTGGAACATCGAACGCCGAGGTTGTTGCTAGCTTGGACTTGGACGACGTCTTCACGATCAGATTGTTGGCCGTCACGAATCCAGACACGGCACCAGACGGTACCTCCACTGCCGACTTCCGTTTCTTCTTGACTGGCCGTGCATCCTTGTCCCCATCTTCGTCCCCATCATCGTCATCTATGACATCACATTTGGCCTTCCTCTTCCCTTTCCCTCGGCCCTTCGCCTCGACAGAATCCTCCGCTGACGGTATCTCCACGACCTTCTCAACGCATTTGGGTTTGATGTCGTCTGGAATCAGCCTCGGTACATCCGCAAATAACTCCAAAGCCTCCCCACGGATAATGGATCTTTGGATCTCCTTGTACGAAATCTGGGCTTTGTTGTAGTTCTCCTCCTCTCGACCTTGTGTGGAGAAGATCTCGATGCGGCCGTTCCGCATACGTCCTGTTCTACCGATCCGTTGGAGCTGAGGGTACGATGATAACGTGAAACGAGCATCAGGGAACGGCAGGGCGCGGGATGGATCGAACAGATCAAAAACGAACCATGCGTATCGGAGTCTTTTGGGAGTCGTAACACACGATCAGATCAACTTCACCGATATCAAGACCTTCTTCTCCGATCGATGTGGCAACTAGGACGTTGTACTTGTCAGCTTTGAATTGACGGATCACCTAAGTGAGCATTAACAGGTTAGCGACAACGTTCATACTCGAGACAGTCGAGGGAGCGTACCTCAATCTGATCCTTTTGCGCAATGCCTTTCTTCCCCGACTTGTCCGTCCCCTGCCCGACGAAACGCGTGGCTCTCAACGTAGGTCCATGTCCATTTAAAAGCTCCACGATCTCATCGACACAGTCTCGGAACGTCACGAAGACCATGACCCTTGTGGACGTGTTGCTCGATCGTTCTGCAGCGCGGAAGTGTTCGAGGAGGACAGCTAGCAGTTTGTCGACCTTTGGATGACTCGGGAAGCGTCCACCATGCGCGGTACGCTGATTCTCCAGCTCGCCCATCAGCCTCTTAAAGTCCGGGTTGGCTAAGAGCTGGTTCGGCTTCTTCGGTTCGGCCTTCTTCTTTTTGGCTCCTCCGAATGCCTCCTCGAGCTCAGGATCCACTTCCACGCCTAATGTATAGTCTTTCAAGACTTTGTAGCACATGGTGGTACTCTGTTCTAGCTATTGGTATCATAAATGCACAGTTAGCTGTGAGCTGAGAAGGTTGGGAAGGAGCAACGCGTACGAGATACCCCATAGCTCGAGCTAAGACACCCATCGTGGTCAACGTTGACCATGCCCACTTATTGGCTTGCGCTTCCGGTCTGTTTCTCAGCTCTTGGCGCGCTTTTGTACACCGGAAGGGATGGAGGGTTGTGACGTCGCTGACATGCATGATATTTGACTGGCTCAGTTTCTTCGCGTCCTTCTGAGCTCCAAATCAAATCAACACATGTATGGGCGTGGAGTATACTCGCGTAGATAGATAGCTTACCTCCATGACTTTAGCCAATAAATCCCTTATCATCTCGATCTCACCCTCAATTGAGACGATCGTTTGTATGACTTTCTATTTCCCAAAGTTATCACAATATTCATCAGTCGAGCACCAGGCCTGCCATAGAAGGATCGGAAAGGAAGGTACGTACCTTCTCGTGCACATACTGGCGCAGATCCAGCGACTTCTCGTCACGAATCTCAATGTGACTGATATGCAGGTTATCGATAACATTCTGAACTCTCTCGGGATCTGAGCCAGGAGTTGCGGTGAGGGCCAGAAGGCGGAAGTGGGGATTCTTGGCCGTCAAGTACCGCACCACAGTAGAGTATGCGTAGTCGCCTGTGGCTCTGTGGGCTTCATCTACAGAGAGAGAAGTTTTAACTCCCCTCGACTTCGGCTGCATGACCGACGCTCTCACCAATAACAAGCAGCACAACGTCCAATGGATCAAAAGCTTCCGACGCTATATCGTTGTATAGAGTTTGGGGTGTCATAAAGAAGACCCGTTTCCTGTCCCACTACGAAAAGAGGACATTCAGACACGAACTTCACTCTTCTTGCCCAGACCGCCTTACATGCTTAATTCGCATAGTCTTCGGTATCTTTCCCGTCATTTCAACAGATTCGGAAGGAGGTATCCCACATGTCTCGCGACAGGCTTCAATCTGCTGGGCAACGAGTGGCTTTGTAGGGGCAACAAAGAGAACCTTTCCGTTCGGGAACCAACGATAATCTGTGAAAAGGCCATTTCAGCAAGCCATGCAAATCACAAGAATCGGGTTGGCATTACAATTCATCATGATGACACCAGCAATGAAAGTCTTCCCCAAACCAGTGGGCAAGGCGATCAGGGAGTTTTCAAAAAGTGAGTTTCGAATGATGTTATACTGGTAGTCTCTCTTAGCCCGATTGAGGGGGAAAACCCATTCTCGGACAGCATCTTTGTCCACTTTGAGCTTCATAGGAGGGGCCTGGAACAGATTACCGTCAGTTTTAGCTCCCTAATCCGCCTGCACCGACTTACAGGTCTGACAAGCAGCAAAGGATGAATGTGAAAGTTTTCAGTGAATCGAGCTAGTTCATGATAGACCTAAAGGAGCTTACCCGACTTTAAGATATCTCAGCATTTTGTTCTCAAGATGTCGAGGAATTAAATTGACGTACGAGGAACGAATGGTGCAGGAAACTGCTCGAACTCGATCGTCTCTTCATGATCATCCTCTCTATCCTCCTCTCCTCGTCGCTTCTTCTTCCCTTTGCCTTGACCAACATTCGCTCTAAAACCTGTCTCCGCGAACGCAGTACGATCCCAGGTCTTGACCTTCGCTGCCTGCCTTCCAAATACGTTTGACGGTGCTCGACTAGGTCCAGCCTCTGATTCTTCGACTATAAGACCATCAAGCGTGGTTTGGATCGTCGTTGTGGGTCGTTTGAAAGCCTGAGGGTCCTTATTGAACAGCGTTTCGACATCGAGGATGCCAGCGAGGTCGTCTTCGTCAAGTGCTCCAAAGTCGTCGTCATCGTCATCAATCTCAATGACCTCGGGAACATTTGCGAAACATGAATGAAATCCCGATGGTGGGGCCGCCCGAGACTCGCTTGCCGATGTAGAGGTAGACGAGGAGAGATTGTCTCGGATGAAGGAGGACGAGGGCTGTTTCGTTGGACAAAACTTTCCCTGTTGAGAGTTACTGACCCTACGAGTACTGCTGTGTTGTTTCAATGTCCCTTTGGTGGGTAAGGTTTGTAATGTCGGGGTGGACGAGGTGGCGGTAGCTGAGGAGAAATGAGACGCAGCAATCTGGTCGACTTGATCCAAGTATCCAGAGTCGAAGTCCATCTCGAAATCATATCCGTCAGAGCTCATGGATACACAAGAGTATGAGGCTAGTATCGCAATAGCCGGGGAGAAGATTATAACGCGTTGTGGTGGAATTTCACGCTCGACCAAGTACACGTGATGAGCCAGAAAACATACGCGACACGCCATGTGACTACGAACTCTCAAAAACCTTGAAATGACATTTGACAAGTAGAACCCGGCACAGTCCAATGCAAAGAACGAAGAAAAATTATAATCAAAATAAAAAAGATTGGTCCACAAACTCGCATTGTACCCAGTAAATCCTCGTCAGTTATTAGACGCTGCATGACTCCCGGGGCCTAGGGGTCTTTCTGAAGACGCCAGGTCTTGCTTCTCCATATCTAAGTTTGGTACAGCTATCGAGACATCAGCGTCCTAAAAGGCGTGGCTTAATCCAGTGGCATGCCTCTAGACCCCTTAGACAGTCTACTGACGTCGGCTGCATTGGCAGTCGACTCCTCTAGACTTGCTCTTGGGCGAGCGAATTGTATATTCGTATTGGTGGCCATGCTGCCATGCGTATCTCCAGGCTGGATGAGTCCACAGCTGAGTTTCTATGAGGTAACAGGCAATATCAGCGTGACGCAATGCACGAATCGGCGAATACATACGAGGATTATTAGAGTGGGTGCGGTTCCCATTATCATGTGATTTACTTTGGTCACGTATATGGTCGCGAGGGGCTGAGGGTGTACGGCGATCATAAATACCGATGTCGACTGAAGCAAACTATGAAGATTGTCACTTACCTTCCCCATCAAGGCAACCGTCAGGTAGGAAATCATTCCTACCGTATACAGAGCGCCGCTTTCCACTATTATTATCATCATTGGTTTATAAAACCCGCTGTTGATCTGACGACCAGCCAACCAAAGCTTGATGACGATAAGCAGAGTTGTCGCCATGTTGAGAATCACTGTAATGACAACCAAGACCAACACAAGCGTTACGTAGGTCTTGGCGTCTTTCGCCGTTGGTTCACGAGCAGCGGAAAGGGCGTTCATGACGATCAAGCCGAAAGAACCCACCCCGCCGACGGCCAGCAGCAGGGAGAGCACAGTTAAAATATACTTATTTCGGTCCCTGCGGATATTTGGGACGTATAAGTCCAACGGAGCCACACGAATCTTTCCAGGTGTTTACTCACCAGATTATCCAGCATCGCCAACAGATCAAGCAATCGGTCGCGAAGATCTGTCCATTGGTTAGTGGCGCCTCTGTATGCCATAGCTTTGCTATCGCCCACCGAAGTAAACGCAAAAAGACTGTTGGAAGGTGCACGGCGTGGGGTAAGATACAACGTTCGACCATAATGAAGCTAACACTCACACGGAAGATAATGTGACGAGATAGTCCTCCTTATTCGGTACTACGTTGCCCGTATCAGTTAAGACCCTCTGGAGTTGCAAGAGGTCGCTTGCTTCAGGATGAGGCGGAGTACAGTCGCAAAAGAAAGAATTAATAGGTAGCACCAAACGAAATCATACGAAACTCAAACTTGGAAAATTACTTACTGAATCTGGCACATGTCAAAACGTATAAAGATAGTGTGATGGCCAAGGCAGGCCGTGGCTTTACAAAAGAACTCCTAGCCTTCCAAAAGGTAAGAAACGTAACGCAGGTGTAGAGCCCTAGGACAGCACAGGCAGCACATCTGTTACAAAATTCGTAGAACCGACAGTGCCAGTCTACCTACCGAAAAGGCCGCACTCGATTATAGTGGCCAACAACGTAGCTGCCTGTTTGGCAGTAGTGGCGATCATGGAACGAGGTTCATGAGCGGGGAGAAAGAGGGAGAAAGGAACCGAAATGCTAGGACATGAAAAGAAAAGCTAGACGGCGGATCCAATCGCGGACAGGGTCACTTG
>WSTV01000194.1:29163-43931 GCA_019632285.1 Tulasnella sp. 332
TACTGAAGGCCTGATCGGTGGGGGTTGAGAGTGGCCTTATGAAACGAAGCTTGGCCACCAAGTTGCTTCGCATACTGGTTTACACAAACTATCATGATGAGGTTTAACTAGCCTGCACGTACCCTAGGGCAGACGGCTCAACATTCCCTCTCCTATCTATCCTCCTTCTCTTCTGGGTGTCGGGAACCAAACATTCCATGTGCACCTCGCGAAGCGAAAGGGCCTTAGAATACTAAAGAGTGCATGTTATTCCGTGCTTAGATTGACATATAGTCCACGAATCCTATCACGACTCCGATCCCCCTAGCGCGGAGCCTCTAATCTATCACGACATGATTGTAAATGGGCGAATCAATATCGGAACCCGCGGCAGAGGCGTTCAACGCTGAACCACCAGCGTACTTTCCCAATCCTCCAGCCTACGTTGCCAGCACCCCAGCTTACTCTGCGACCGAGGCGGAACGATCTGCGGCTCTGAGTAATTCTGCTCCTCAGCTTGCGGGACCTTCCTCATCGGGAGCCCCTGTACGTTAGTGGACTGACCCCATTTTCTTTTCGAGGGTTGACCTTCTCCAACTTCAGCCATCGAGAGGCTTCTGGTCCAAGGTTGCGTCACGAATAGCTGCAGGGTTGACGGCTGCGCGTGTTGACGAAGAGTAGGTTCATTCCGGTGAAGCCAAAGCCCGTGATCCTGAATAGTTTCGCGATTTGCAGTTCATACAAGGCCTATGGGGAAGGAGAATTGATTGCTAGCCAAACGCCTCGCTATGTCGGTCTGGAGATATTTGATGCTCACGATCCAGCGGCGAAGAAACGTCAAATTGAGATGTTGCGCCAGCAGCGAGTAGAAGCTTCCGCTCGTCGATAGAAGATTTTAGGGTAACCGGTCTAGAAGAGCCGCGAACGCGTGATATCTATTGAGAAATGGTTGAGCTAATTGCTTATCTTATACACCTGAAGTAGTGGGGTGGTTGTAGCGGTGCATGATCCAGCGTGGATGTGCACAGACAACGACAGGGGCATATCCTGGATATGGAAGCCCCAGTCCTTAAGCAACTGAGTCGTAGGGGCCGTACCCGTAAGGATCCGTGATTTCAGGGCAGAAGTGAAACTTGTACCGAAGTAACACTTTAGCTTCCCGTTATTATATCTGCGTAGCTTACTGAATCGGTTGTATGAATGCCGCTGACAAATATCATCTCGGCTAAACCCCACATGCCCATCTATTCTGTCGTGACTCAGTAGTGGACCCACGCCCATCTCTCCAGAACGAAATTTTCTTGCCTGATGGAAGAATAAGTAAAGGGAAAAATTCCTATTGCGTAATATGGGACTATCGCCCACCGACGGAGCGCAGCAAGTGGCTTGATTGCGTCGCCTATCTCTCAGATGCCATGTGCTCCCCAAGAAGAAGCGGGAGGGCATCTGAGACCGACGTGTTAACTATCCCAGACCGTGCAGAAGCCGCAGGTGTTCGCGAGGGTGATAAAAGCGACCTCTTTGGACTTTCTATAGAGCCAGTATCATCCGCCACATCCTTTCCAATGAGCGATTCCAAGAAATCCCCTATCCCAGACACATTCAGCACTGAGCCGCGAGCTGACTCCCCAAGCCCACCCGCCTACTCTGCAATCGAGGCGGAGCGGTCTACGGCTCTCGGTAATGCCGTGAGTAAGCAGTCAATTGCGCTCGCTTAAGGGTTAACGTGCTCCTCTCCAGCCGAACAAAGGGTTTTGGTCTAAGGTTGGAACACGAATCGTTGCAGAATTGACAGGGGCTCCCACAGGCGAAGAGTCCGTGCTACATCAAGCTTGCTTACACCTGACAGCGTATTGATATAATCCTGTCATCTCGACCGATTAGTCCGTACAAGGGAACCAAGTATGAAGGAAAGTCTGTGTATCAGATTTCCCAGGAAGCCGAATCGCTAGCAAATCAGCCGTTCACGGTTGGGGGTCTGGGCGCGTTTGAAGCCTTTGATCCAGCAGCGAAACACGACCGGCTCGAGGCAAACCGCCGAAAGCTTGAACAGCAGAAACTAGAGCTGCAGCAGAAGAAGCCCTCCGGCAAGGTGTAGACCAAAGGCGGGACCGTAGTCCGAGGCGGATGATTGGCCTTGCTGGTTGCTGGTCAAGACTGGAATGTGATCGTGAATGCAAGCCAATTTAAGTATCGCACAATGTCACCCCATTGATCATGATGTTCTACATGTTTTTGTCGTGAACGGTCGACGTAGAGCAAACACAATCGTGCGGGTTAAAGTTGTGCGAGGGTTCTCCCCCGTCTGATTCCTATGTCCGATGTCGCTCATTTGCGTAACAAATACAAACGAGATCTTAATCTCACGGCCTGGAAATTGGCAGGGAGAAGAGAAGCGTATCCAAAACTTCTGTCATTCATACACCACTTCTTTGTGCTATTTATGCTCTCAGGAGTTCGAAGAAAGACCAGATGAAGCGCGAAGCGTGATGGGCATGGTTGATACTTTCGCATAAGGTATAGTATGACAAAGTCCGGCCGCGCCCCACATGTCCCCGGGGTGGTTTGGACCGTCATGGATCGGCATGTCGGCATAGGTCGTGCTGGCCGGGATTCCCAGCCTGAGCATTGCTGTACATGCATTCCATCTGAATATGGGATTAGGCGCGCTGTTCACTTCAACCGATCATCCTTCTTTTTCTATGCTTCTCGTTGCTCTCTAACTTTACAAGCCCCTCATCCATTCTGCGATCTAGGGCATATCCCTTGGCATCTCGAAGCGATCGTTTTAGAAGCTCATGTCCAGCTTTAAGTCTACACGGATGAGCCCCAAAGAATATACTTCAAGAAGTGCCCAGGCCTAAGAGTTTGCATTGGCATTGGGGGAATGGCGGTTAACCCAACCCGGTTCAGAGTCACATCAGATCGATCTCACGGCAAGTACGAATGCTTTGGCATGGACACATGGCTACGCATGCGAGTGATATCTTGAAGGCTTTCTCCATCGTTGACTTGGGCGAGCAGAACAGTGTTTCAAGGAGGTCGTCGCCCTGTATTCATAGCAACCTTACATACGTCATCAGGTGCTCCATATGTTGTGCTGGGCTTCTGCGGCATGGGTTCGGAGTGGTACCCCGACATGGCGGAGACAGCGATTTCAATCTGGACTGGTCACATCCACGCTGCACCCACAAAAGAGCCTGGACATGCCTACTTTACCCAATCTTCTTGGTCTCCTTGAGGCACTGCGGTCCCCTACTGTGTATAGCTCAAATATAATCCAGCTTTTATATATATCTGGTCGTCTTTTTGGTGGCTCTCAGTGACCAAGCTCGGTTTCACCCCATGTCTTCTTCTCGACGTCCGGCTACCGCGCCAACGTCCTCATCCGGACCACCAACGCTCAGATTAATGACCCAGTCGCAGAAATTAGAGCGGCATCTCTGGCCAACAGGGGACGATCAGGATCAACGCCCACTCCAGGATGTAGCACGCGACACCGACGATCTGCCGTCCTCGCCCATATCCTTTGCCGACTGGCAGTGGAACAAGGACGGACTGCATAGTTTCTTGTCTGTGGAGACGGATCCGGAGAGTCTTACCTCGAGATTCCTACCTCATGTATACGGCCTCGTACAAGAGCCAGAGCAAGAAGTTCGCAGTTCCCCACCTCGTAGCTCGACAGCTCCTGTGGCTTCGAGTTCATTGGGCGTAGACCCCGAAGGCGCACACTCTCCGAAGCCAAGAAGGAAGAGCATCTTCAAAAGGGTGTTCAAGGATCTAACAGGCACCAAGGACCTGGACAACGCCCGACACAATCGTCCTGGGGTGGAGAAGGAGGTATCAACAGTGAGTTCCGCTATGGAGGAAAACTATTCAAGCCACTGGCTTATCATCACCGATACATCTCAGAAAGATAATTGTCGAGGCACTGGCAAGAGCAAATCCGACATGAGCTCCAAGAAATACTCGACATCTGTCAAGTCGTTTCGAGGCGACGATGATTCACGTTCTCAAAAGTCATCGTCCTCTGCAGCAGCCAAGAAGTCTGACAAGACGAAGCAGTCGGTGTTCGACCCGTACTTCAAAGCCTTTGTCGGTCTCAAAGGCGAGCCAATCCCGCCTGTTCCCCCCATATCTCAACGCACTCGCGACACGCATGGCACATCATCGCTTGAACGGCCCCAGACGGCACAAGCGTCGCTGCCGTCACCCGCACCGCTGACATACGGTCGTAGTCGCGCGGGCTCGTTGGCAACGACGGCTACCCACACCGATTCGAACACGCTTTCAGACTGGACGCTGTCTACGCCCCTTACAGCGAACAGCGTCTTGGACCCAAACGATCCCCTGTCTTTATTCCCTTCACCGTTCCGTCGGTCACGCTCGAAACGGCTCCCTGGGGTCTCTAAATACGATGAAGGTGCAGATCGTCCGCGCCATGCATTCACCGCTCCGAACACTCCAGCGCACAGCACACCGATGTCGTCCGGCTCTACGTCGCCTGTCAACCGACGTTTTGAAAGGCGTCCCAGTGACACGTCGTTATCTCAGACAGCAGGACAATTGGATAGCAAGGTTATCTCGCGGCCGCTGGCAGCCTCGTCATCTCCACAGCCGGGTCTCTTCCCTCCTCAATCAGAACTAGCCACACTCCAAGACCTGTACTTAACACTGCTGGCGCAGCAGCCCACCAGTCAAACCCAGCTACAGCAGCCCATCATACCGCCCCAGCTAGCCAGCAATCTTGACAGTATCGTCGCCGTCGCTGCTTCTTGTCAAGAGCTCCTGAACACGTTGACTGTAGGGGCACTGGCAACTGGTTCCGCCTTCCCTTTACCTCCCAATATAATACCACCGACCCCTTCGCTCTCGACAACTCCTATACAAGACCAAGCATCGACCTCCGCTAAAATCTCAACCATTCAAAACCAGGTCTCAAGTCTGGCGGAGCGGCCGACACATAGTAGAAAGGGTAGCATAACGAGAGGCACAGTCGGATCGTCCTTAGCGCCTTCAATTGGTAGCCCGTCGGCCTTATCGCCCCCGCCGCGTCACCAACAAACGCGAACAAAAAGCCCGATGAAGGCTGGAAGTGAGAGCGTGGTTGGGCAGGGAGATGCTGAGGTTCAGTCCCCATCATCGTCGCCTGAGCAAGGGGAAGCACTTTGGATGGAGGGCGTGCGGAGGAGGACTCTCCAGGCTCTCGCGATGGCGGAGACTAAGACTCCTCCAGTTACGTCCACAAAACGGCCGCCCGCCAGAGATCGCGCTCTGGAGTCCCACATGTCGTTTTCATCGTACCGAGGCTCATTGGTGCTCCCACAATCTCCTATTCCAATTACCATCACGCCAGAGGAGGACTCTGAATCAGTACCGTTGGAAAAGCGGCCTCCCCTTCGATCCTTTCCCACCGCTTCGGGCTTATCTGGACAGCATAACCTCACTCCTGCGACTTCCCATGTACCATTGACGAGTTCATCCATGGCAACCTTCAACGTAAGCTTGCAAAGCGATGAAGAGATACAGTCGTCTGCGACCTCTTCTACATGCTCCTCCCCCCGAAGCGTTCAGCATGACCTCGTTGATGAGGAGGAGACAGTGATGTTGAATATCAGGCTGATGGAACTTTTGAAGGCAGACGAGGAAGGAGAAAAACCACTTCCTGGCTCCGTCAGTGCTAGTGGCTCAAATACTCTCCAAGAGAATACTGTGTTGAGCTTCACCGCCTCAACACCTTCGCTAATAGCCAAGAGAGGTCGCCTGGCGGAGGAAGACTATCGAACCCGTGCTTTGCCACCACCGCCGACGACGACACATTACATGCCCAAGCAACATACATCCTCTACGCCGCCTCTCTCATCGGACCGATCACCCGCACCATCATCTCCAGAGAAAAGTTCTCGGTCTTCCTCGCAACAACGAGCAAAAGGATCGAGTATCAAACCATCGTTCATTTCCACCAAAGGACTGCGCTCGTTAGATCTCGATCGCCATGACACAGCCTTGCCATCACCACTCTCGGCAGACTCGCCGTTCGCCCCTCCTCCAACGAGATCTTCGCACGCCAGCCGCCCGGGCGCTACTTCCTACTTCCCATTCGTCACAGACTATGGCTTTCCACTACCTCCAAGCGGCGTGCCGTCACTGTCCCCGAGGAGGCGAGGAGGCGCGGCAACGACAGTGAGTACCCCAGAGAAATCCCGCGGCCCAGCGGGATATTCCATACCGCGGGAGGTGCGGTACTGATCGAGCAGAGCATTTTCATGACCACTCGCGAAGTACTGGTCGACTTCGTTGTCCTTCTTTTTCTTCTGCCACGGTCCCTAACTTTTTACCGTCACCTCGTGCTGGACCTGTGTGTACTTTCACATCCCACCCGTGTCCGTGTATATCTCTGTAATGCAAATTGTTGTCTTGTATTCTTATGCAAATGTGAGCGTGAAATGGATACAGAATACGTGCTGTCTGTCTATGTGTGGTGTGAAAGTGGTAATTCGATACAAATACAATCGTCGTCCATACCTCCGTACCCGAAGCAAAAGGCGAAAGATCCCTCAAGAAAAGGAAGATAGAATGTTATAGGGTGGTGGGTCGTGTACGTGCAGTGTCATGGCGTTGTCTGGCTCTCTTGGTGTACCCTGTCTGGTGCATCGGCGAGATCTGTGGCTGGTGGAGGAGAGTATGACGTCGACGCAGACCCGTGTGAGCTTAACCGTCTCACGTCTGCGTTCTCCAAGTCGTCCATGTTCTTCAATGTGCTGGCAGTTGTCTCCAAGGTGACGGTCCTGCCCATGTCCCCGAGGGTGACTATCCTCGGGTCGTGATCGAACTCGTCGTCCTTGATTTCAATTGTGCCCTCCATTGTCGCACTCCGAGTACTCAAGCGGCTGCCACCGCTCCCCGGACTGCTCATCTCAACATCACGTTCTACATCGGCGTCTGCGAACCCAACACTGACGTCCCGTCTTGCCTTGAACATCTCGCTGAAGTCGACCATGCTAGCATGACGAGATGCGTACATGGTGATGCTATTGCCTGTGATGGAAAGAGTGTGGTTGCGTCGCATTGTAGTATTAGGTCGAGCAAAGCGGAAGGAAGCGCCTGTCATGGCAGGATTGCCAGAGTATCCACCTATGTCGGTGCGATTGTTGTATTTAGAGCCCTCTGTGGCACCAAGTGCGACCCAGATAAAGATGCCAGTGGGGCTAATAAAGTGCAAGACGAAGTCAGATCCTGAGTTTGACATTGAGGCCAGAAATGTACATACGCAATGCACATAATTTGCACAATACTGTCGAAGACGATATAGAAGGCATGTGATCCCAGTACAAAGAGCACCAGCTCGCAGATTTTTAGTGAGGAGTACAGAAGGCCTGACTCGACCAACATGGCCACGACCTAAAGCAAAAGGCTGTCAATAAACGAACCACAGTGCGCACGTTGAGCAGTACGACATACGTGATTATAACGATTGGGGTCGAGTCCTGGGACGGTGACTTTACGTGCCAGATACCATATTCTGCCGGCCACGAAGGCTGTTGTTATGGAGTTCGTCGCGAGAGACAAGGCAAAGAATATTGTCTGCTGTTGTGTGATACTGAGGTAGCAAACACTTTGCGTAAGCACCTGAAGCATATGAACTTCGCCCGGTCTGACAATAACGCACCGAGCAACAAATGCTGGGTCCGACGTATGGCCTGTTGCAAACAGGCAGACCACGAATATACCGTTGACTGAAGAGAAAGAAGTGTCAAAAATGAGAGCCAGATTTGAGGTCCAGTGATACTGACTAGTCATGGCAAGAAGTAACAACACAGGCACAGCACAGGCAACCCAGTCCCGGTGCCAGACAACGATGCAGCGCCACACCACGACCGCATCGGAGAGGGAGTTGTTGAGCACATAGATTAACATTCGTCCCACATCATTAAGAGTGTTGTATGTTGTTAAGACATCTGGATCGCCGTTGTGGTCGATGAAGCCATTGATCATCCGTGAAAGCTCAGCGAAACAGTGTACTGTTGCCAATGCGTACATGAGGAGAGTGACTGCGAGCACACCCTATATTAAATCGGAGACACGATCGGAGAATCACAGACGAGGTATGTGAGTCAGTCTGGTCTGCACGAGGATGACGAGAAGCAGAAGCCACGCACCCCTCGTAAGTGCCGTCGCCGGTACTTGAAGACCCAACCACACAGTATAACGAAACCACTGTGAAGACCCCTGTAGAGTGACGATGTCTAAGATTTACATCTGTATAGGGTTTGTCAAAAGATGGAATTCATACCAGAAGACACTCTCCGTCCATACACCTGTTAAGCGATCATTGAGATAAGATCATCTATCTTCATCATGGGGAAGAAGGTTCACTACGAACCGACCATTACGCCTCGCGCTAAATAAAAGGTCGGACATTGTCAGCCGATGTTTCGTGGTGGTTTTGTTCAACGAGTATAACGTTTTATTTACCTAGGGAAACATCATGATTGAAACTGCGCATGTTGTTCATCGATGGTCAGACGAGGGAGGACCACGTTGATGGCGATGAGACTCGATTCAGAAAGGGAATGTATAGGAGACTTGACGCCTGAGGTCGAGTCGGTCGTAAAGTCGTACAGTCGTGAACAACAAAAGCGAGACTGGATAGATATAAGATGTCTCTAGTACCGGACAGGGTCAGGGTTTTGGATGGTAGAAGAGGCTGGACAAGAGAGACGGGAGAGAAAGCGTCCCACACAGGGGTGACACGAGGAGGTATTAAGGCCGGCGTCTATCCCCCCGGCATGCGCGGACTTTGAACCTGGACCTCTTGATGGACTAGCCGTTAGTATGGTCATAGCGAGGGCACATGCCCAAGCCAAATGTGTACACCTGGGTAACTGAGAAATGGTGGCGGAGCACATCAGATAGGCGGGAAGCAGTGCTTACCAGCGTGGCAGAGACTCCCACAGTCCCCTGTAGGGTGCTCAGTGATCTGCACCACAAGCCAAATATCCTTTCCCGAGCGTCGTATACCTCTCAACGGGTACCCACCAATAGGGTTGGCCAGTACCTGCTTGAGCTCAGCTGAGCTCAAGTCGACCGCCGAGCCCTGATGACCCTCCCCGACCCAAAGGAGCTCATGTATGTCAACTCGAAAGAAGGAGCGACCACAAGGCCAATAAGGGCACAGGCAGCTGAAAAGACGTCGGATTATAAGAACGAAGCCAGAGACTCGAACATGACAAGGCACATTTAGGGATTCTGCCCTGTGAGAGAACTAGCCAGTTAACCCAGCTGAGGTCGGAGAGACACGGATGGTCTCACTTGCGCATCGTCAAAGTCATCGATCGACTACGGGAGCGACATCGAGGGTGATGCCGCGAGTGCTAGCGCAGCTTGATAGGACGTTCGAGTTTCCCCGATGGGACTTTCTGCATCCCAGGCAGTAACGTGTGAGATGGCAGCAAAGCGCGAGACGCGAGATGGAAGGGCCGTATTCCCGATTCCATCTATGCAAAGATCTAAAGAAGCATGGTGGTCGTCATTCCTTAGGCCTCGTTCGGTGGCCGTATAGGCCAATGGGAAGAATCGAGGTAGGTCCTCGGGTGGCCTTGAATCTGCCAAGCCAGCCAGACGACGATTGAGATAAGACGCCTTGGAGCGTAGATAGCCGAGGACTTATGGTTTTTCATTATGTCCTGCGGAGCCGGAGTGAGCCATTCCATCCCGACATTACCTGCGCGCAAGGCACATAATTGCCCAGCAAGTCATATATCTGGGTCTAGTCGGCAATCTGGGGCGTTCTGTACGACAAATGTGAGGCTCAAGTGGCCGGGGTGGGAAGAGACGATACTGCTGCGGGGTACATGTCGTTTTGGGGTAAAAGGCCTCCCTTGCATGAAGCGCTAAGATGACTAGCGATATGCATCGCCATGTTCGGCGACGATAATTAGCCATGAGGCACGGCCGGGGTTTAGACTGCGGTGGGAACGCGGCCAGAAGTCAGAAGGTGAAGCCCGTTCGAAGTCCAGTTTATGATGTCACATGCTCAAACCCGTAACAATGACCACGCTCTTGGTGAAGGGGATTGAAATACCCATATAGCCTCGACAAAAAAGACCGGGGGCGGCTCGCATAATTGTTCTTGATCACATGCTGTAAAAAGGTCAGTGAGAAAAATATGGGGATTAAATGGCGCAGAAAGCCCATTCCCAATCATATCGCTGTCGAGATATTTCACCGATGAAATCTGTCCAGGTAAAATGATTGTACCACGCAATGTCGCTATCAACCAACGTCATCGAGCGTGGAGTTGGTTACGACCTTTGGCTTTCCGAGTGGGTATTCCCTTTGCATGTGAATGAGGTAAGTAGAAATGAGGTCCATATTTTTGTTGGGCATGCGGGCTCCCAGTCACGGTTGAGGCTTGGGTAATCCCAACCAACAGCAGGTTACGCAACAGCCTGGAGCCCTTCATCATCTTGACACCCCTCAAAAGGTACTGGGCGTCAAAGCTATCACCCAGGCAAATGAAGGGATGCCATAGCCTTCGGTGACCGAGGGACGAGCCGGTCCAAGCATCGAAAGGCTCTCGGAGTGTTTCAACAATCGAACTGAAAAACAAGCCAATGCAATGCAATAATCTGCACTGCATTTTCACCGTGCCTATCGGACAACGAACCCGAACGAGGAATGGCCAGAAGGATCATCCATGGATCTTCCAAGCGAAGGCTTGATGACGTTCCCAAAGACAACCATGAGAAACGACAGCATGGCTGGGGACCAGCCTCACGTCCAAGACATCCCGTCTCTGTCTCTGTCCTGGAGAACGTAGAAGGGTCGGATCAGCGCTTCGGATATCTTTGAGACCAGCAGCAGCACCGGTCCATCTCGGAAATTATGGGTCGCTGCCATGCGTGCGATTGGCCCATACCATGAACCATTTGGAGGAAGATAAGCAGATTGGGTCATGCAATGCGGTGCGGATCCATCTGAATAGGCGTTGACCAATTGCAGAATGGTTCGTGACGATCATGGAGAATGCAATAGCAGGTTGGTCCAGCTGTATGTTGGCGGATCGCGAAAAGCACCGACTGTCAGAAGCTCCTCGGTGGTGTTTCAACAATCGGACTGGAGGAGCTGATGTAATGCTCCGCGCTTATTGGACGTCAAATAGGACCAAGTGCCAAACAGCCGAGAGCAGGACTCATCATCCAAGACAACGGTGGACGACGCTCCGACGACAGTTCATGGTAGAAACAAAGGAGGCTAGATTAGGCTTCCCATAATGTCTCTGTCTTGAAGAATATATAAAAGAATCATCCACGCTTCGTATGTCGACGCGACTGGTCACAACTAGACCTACCTCGGAATTAGCGATTATCTTGCTGGCGGCTCGAACTTCATCCGGTGCCTCCCCGAGGGTCCTTGGCTTTGCGGGACGCGTTGAATGGACGATTGAATAAACGAAGGGGTCGTGCCGAGAGACAGGATATGAGAGCCACGTCACGTCACCGCTAGGTCATTCCAGCTGATTTCATCAGCGGAACGGCTCCCGGGACTGGCTTGTCGTCCGACTTCCATATCGGCTGCCGGGTGTACTAGATAAGGCGAAAAAGAACCGAATTCAGCGGAAGGGCCGACTGGATACGAGCGGCGTCAACTGTTGAGGTGGAGGTAGTTCGTCTCGAGAGACGGCCCAATGCAATTTATCGCTTACTAGACTTCCGAACGAATAGGGGTGGTTGACGATCAAGCTAGGGGGATGATCTACGTCGGTTGCAGAGCGACGCTATCGGATCGCTTCGTCGATAAGCCGACGCCATGCCAACATTGTAGATCAGCTCCACCAACCTGACGATCCGAACGCTTTCTCCTGAAGGGACACTGCAGGGTCGTAAATCAGGCTAGAAACGATACTTTTTTTTTGCAACTGATAATAGTGAGCACTCACCTCCTAAGGTATGGGCGTGGCAGGTTCGACGGCTTCTACGCTTCTGATGCTTCTGATAAAATTCGTCAAAAAGCATTGTTTTTGAAGGGGGAAAAGACGCTGGATGCAAAGTAGTAGGATAGCTGCTCGCAGAGATCTCCAAATATCTCCAGGTTTCGAGAAGAGAATTAATGTCACTTCACGCTAATGAAGGCATTATTCAACAAAGCAAAGCCACAAATTACGATTTGCCGGATTTGCATTGAAGCGCGTGTCTCACGAAGCCAACTTCCTTCTGTCCGCATTCAACCGAGAATTTTACGCAAAACCCCACCTTCGGCAAGCCGTCTTGGCAAGAGCGGCAAATAGAAGACAACTTGCCACGTTAACATAACGATGTTAATGCGGTGACTTCAAAATTGCAATTGCTTTATTACCGAGGTAACAAGGGGAGGGGAAAGGCACGGTACATGAGGTATGTAACTGGCATGTCCACGTCACGCCGTCGTTTAGCCACCGATTGCAATGTGGAGCCTCCAGAGTTGCACCACAGGATCATAACCTTCTCCGCATGAACACTTGAACCATTCAGGAAGAAGGCTTCGTACAATGTGCACATCACTGAATAGCTGCACTGAATGCAGTGCGCGGCGCGAAGTCGAAGTTGTTTTTTTTTGTTGTTTTTTTTTCGCGGTGTCTTCTTTTGTCCTTCCTTTCAGGGACACCCTCAACCAATCAGGAGCCAGCGGCCGCCTTTCTACCTGAACTCAATGGTTTTCCTGGCGACGGTTTCTCCCGCAATAAACAAGTCAGTGGATAGGTCTAGATAGTTGTCAGGTACGGCGGACGATCATGCGATTGGCAGAGAAAGGAAGTGATGCATACTTTCATCCGGAGCGCCCTTTCATGCTGATCGCATAAGTACCGACGCGGCGACCAGACTTAGATTTACATCTCTTCATCCTCTCCTCTCCTCTCCTCTCGTCCTCTTTCCCCTCCTCTCGTCCTGCTCTCTTACATTCGACAAGCTGTGCTTTGTCGTCCGTCTTTCGTCCCTCCTTTCCTCAACCGCTGCTGGTCCCGCATCACCCCCACATTCCCTGTGCACATCACCACAACTCACATTCTTTTTCGAGCTCCATCTCTTGTTACGATGAAGTCATCCATCATTTCCCTGTCCACTCTTTTCGCGGCTGCCACAGCGCTCGTGAGCGCAAGCCCTTCCTTATCGAAATTGCAGGAACGTACCTCTTGCTCCTCTTCCGAGTTCTACTATCCACAAAGTAAGTCTAAACGACAAAAACCGATTCTTAGTGATTTCACTCATACTGTATCTGACATGATTGTTTTCCGCGTTTCTGTTAGAGAGCTGCTGCTTGCCTACTGGTGGTATCCCAAACCCTCCACAATGTCCGGCCGAGAAGGCATGCCCTAGCAGTGGCTGGTACTGGCACCCGACTCATAGCTGTTGCGTGCCCAAAACTTCATCGACCCCTCCCCCCTCATGCGGAGGATCGTTCAACCAATGGGACGACGTCGATCAGTGCTGCAAGAGGCCCACACCAGCCCCTGCACCGGCACCGGCACCGAAGCCCGCCCCCGCCCCAGTTACACCGGCTCCTTCTTGCCCATCCACCCACTTCTTCTACTCACCGAGGGCATGCTGCCTACCCAACGGCGGGCCTCCCACTACGCCCTCCTGCCCGAGCGACCGTGGTTGCCCCTCCGAATGGTGGTGGCACGATACCTATAACTGCTGTGTCCCCAAGAATCCCAACCCACCTTCCACCCCAAGTTGCTCTGGAGCTTTCTCTGTATGGGATCAGAACGATCAGTGCTGCAAGTCTCCGACGACCCCGCCACCTCAAGCTAGCGGTACTATCGGCCGCAACAATCATAAGAAGAGGCGCGGTGCTTTGGAATCTCGGTTGGTTAGCCTCTGCCCAGCGGATCTTCAGGAGTGTCCGATTAAGGGCACCACTGAAGTTGAGTGGTGAGTTGATCTTCACCTCCATTTGTATCTTTGATTAGGTTTTGAAGTTTTAAATTCCCCATCTCTTTTTCTCTTCCCCTTTGTAGCGTGGATGCGAACGAAGATCTCCGCAACTGTGGTGGGTGCGCCGCGCTCAACCTTGGAAAAGATTGCGCCGCCATCCCGAATGTTTTGGGTGTTACCTGCCTTGCTGCTCAGAAGCGGTGCCAAGGTACGTCTCCGACATCCTTGATTTTAAATCATTTGCCCATAAATGATTCAACCGAACCGACCTTTTCCATCCTTTTTCACATAGTCTCCTCTTGCGAAGAGGGGTATCGTCCATCTGCCAACGGTGAATCTTGTGTCCTGAGCCTGACTTCGCAACGAATGTCACTGTAGGGCTCTCTCTACCTGCTCGTTTAACGTCGTTCTCGCTTGGACATTGTTTTCACATTTGAAATTGGACATTCGGACACTGCATTTTGAATTCATGGAAGGACTTTTTTTCTCTCTTTTATCTGTTTTGTTTTACCATTTCTTTTTTGTCCTTCTTCTCCTTCTTCCTGGAGTCCCCATTTGGTATCCTTCTTTTTAAAAGAGGCGTATCATCAAGTAGCACACCGGAGCCATATCGCATGCACAATTCATGGACTTACCTTGCTCCTTTGACAAATCTGCACATCATTGGGTTACATGAGAACCTTCAGGCACACTTGCCCATTCAAGTCTGGACCGTTCCTGCATGTTTGCACCGCCCCAAGACCTCAAGGTCGGTACATAGCTTGTTGTGATTAATGCCATGCCGGTGTATCCACCGGCCTTCTTCCTTCTATGGAAGAATCTGTCGAAGCCCCTTGCCCTGCTTGCAGCGCGTATATATCTCTTCTGGCCTAA